>JAQIXN010002219.1:0-12698 GCA_034698145.1 Proisotoma minuta
CCCTCTCATCTGCCCCCTCCCAAATTACAAGTCCCCTCTTTGTTCCCTTCATAATACTCTATCCCCTATTTTATTGGGCCGTTTCTTGATACTTGATATTAAAAGGACGTTAATAATATACAAAGAAAGAGTACAAATTAGGTTTTAAAAGAGGCAAAGTGAGACTCATATTCTACTGGAAACTTGTTACATATCAATTTATATAACGCTTTCTCTTCCCCTCCTAATGTTACTTCCATCTCGCGAATCTCGCGATTTCACAAACCACGGGAAGAGATTAAAGTAGTAAGTCAGGAGGCAAATGGCTGGACCTTGATAGAGAAAACTAATCAGTGGAAGCGGGGTGATTTTGGACTTAAATTACATTTCTATCTCTGCTTTCTCTCTTCGTGGGTTGGTCTGGTTGACAGACTGAAGTATTTTAATCTCCGAAAATGAAGATTTTGGTGATTTAAAGACAAGATTTTGGGTCAGGAGTGAAAACTATTCAAACTTTACTCGCTCTGATCTAAACAAGTATATATACTGTAAGGGAGAAAGCACTGATCGATAAATATTTCAAAAGTTTAAGAGTTAATAATTGGGCAATTGCTAAATGTAAAATTCGGTTTGAATATTTTTCTATTTCAGTTAATATTAAGGTCTAATTTTGAAGCCGTGCCTTATAGATTTAAAAGAGAATGTTTGAGTACATTAATAGCTAAACGCAACAGCTCAATTAGGACATCCACTTTCATCTTATTGTAAGCCCAAGTATAAATTTCCTTCCTTTCTTCCTAATCCTCAGCCAAACCAAACCCCGACCACTTTCCTCCCAAATTTATACGCCAAAGTTAAGCAGTTGTAAGTACTGCTCCTTTTCTACAACACTTTATACAACTAATCGAAAGAGAGAATAAAACTTGATATGATCCAATTTAAAGTGTCTTCTCCTTCATTACTCCAAAAGTTTCAACGCAATAAAATAGTAAGTAGCAGACTGGGCAAATTTTAACAAAAGTTTTAATACGCATTGTAATAATTCCCTGCGATAAATATTAATTAGTAATTAATGGGAAAATGACAAAGACACTTTGATGGAGCCTATAAAATTTTATGGGAAAAGGAAGAAAGGTAATCAAAATAAGAGTGACAAGGGGAAGAAATGAATCAGTAATGCATTCAACAAACAAGTTCCCCTTTTCTTGAATTATTACTTTGACTGAAGTGAAAGTCTCAGTTCTCCCCAGTTTTAATATTCATTTATTTATGCATGGGAGAAAGGCTGTAACTCAATTTGCAAGATTGTGTTACCATGGATATACAAATAACTAAATTCCATCCAACACTTACTTTCACTTTGATTAAATCTCACTACAAATAGAATTGTCAAATGCAGAACAAACTACTATAAAATGTAGTTTTGTATATGTTTCAAACTATTTTGGGATTTTAGAGACCCCGTAACTTTGTTCAAGTATTCTTGTAACTTGGAGACGGCTGGAGTTGGATGGGAATTCTGCCACATGTGCTTTCTCATTCTTATCTGATACTTTGGCCTTGTTATCTTTATGATAGTTTTGTAGAGGGAGAAAAAGATGTTCTCTCGTATCATAAATGATCAGTTGCTTTTCTTCTCTTTTACGAGACCTTTGACCCAAGGAAACATTGAGAAAATAAGTAGTAGTAGGTAATATTATGAAAAGTATCATCATCTTTGCTTTACAAACATTTATAATACACACAAAATTTGTTTTTCTTGTTGATTAAAAGAAACTTTCCTTAGGAAAGTAATTTAAACGTAGTTAAGCGAAAAATAATCCAGGTGAAATATGTTGTTTCTTTAGGTAGAGATGAATTGCGCAATTTAAGTAAACCAATGCTAATTAAGACTTTGATTGAGTGTCTTATGAAATACTTGTTTGTTTTCATCGTCATTAAAATTGTGAAAATGTTTTCATTGTTTTCTTTAGATTTTCACAATGAAAGGTACAAAATGCTATTATAATTAATGACAAGCTGTAATTAATACATTACATTTTGATAGCACTTTAGGGTCATGCTTTGTTCGCCAAAATGTTTTGTTTACCACATTACCTTTGCACCTAAAACCACGCCACCAAGTGAATAATTTACACCTGTCAGTAAATAATTCATTACGACAACGGAACAAACCACTCCCAAAATTCACAATAAGCTTAAATCCACTCAGCTTTTGAACCATGTACGTAATAAATTTTTCAACATGATCTAACCTAAAACACTCCAAGCCAAACACACAGTTGGTCGAATTTGCAAAGAAGCTTAATTTGGCTGTCGCTTTACAACATTTTGAGAGAAATTAAATTTGGATTTGAAAAGTGAAAGTTGATTTTTGCAAAATTACTACCATTTATTGTGATGTTGGAATTTGGTGTATAGATATTACTTGCGGCTGAACACGTTCATCATTCACGCACAGATAGAACAAAGCCCAACTTCCTGACAACTTAAATGCTCAATTGCGTGACCTTCAATGTATTAGTTTATCAAATTTTCACCCCAGTTAATTCCTTAATTAAGCAACTTAATAAAGCCCCCTCCCCCTCCATCATTTATCTCCAACAACTCTCCAGAGACATTCATCAATAACGATTAAATAATAGTGTGCACTAGGGAGAAATATGAAAACCAAAGTTGAATTTATAATGTGAAAGCATAAGGACTGTTTGATTGGGAGGATATATTTTTGCGGAACTTGTCGTTTGTTTGTTTAGTTTTAGCTTGGCTTGGGCCCTTGTGGGAAGGTGAGTGGTTGAGTGGCCGCAAAGTGGGAAGATGTTAGTTGCGGCTAGAAATTTATGGCTTCAATTTCATCTCTTAATGTCCTTTGCCTCTGTATCTCTGCTCACGGGATGGCTTTGCCTTGCGGAGAGAAGTAAAAGTAAATAATTCAGCATAATCGGAAACAAGTTCCAGGGAACTAATCAACATGAACATGAGAGAGAGTGGAGGAGAGAGAGATTTTGTAAAGGATCTCTTCAGTAACGATTTTAATCCAATTCAATCCACTTTCCCGTCCTTGTCTCTATTTATTTTACCTACTGCTATCTTCAACAACCTGTGCAAAAGTAACTTCCTTCACGCCCCACGACCCACACTGGAATTGTGTGCCGAAAATTCTTTTAATTCACAGAAAATGAAGAAATTGTGGACAACTCGTGGTTTACATTTATGTCTCCTCTTTCTGCCTTTGATTGGGAAGGAAATTTAAGCCTTTGGCTGGCAGCGTGAAATTTTCTCTGTATCTTGATCAACTGTGGCATTCAGTGGAATTGTTTTTCTTGTCCCAAATAAATAAATGGAATCTTTTGTCCTGGTTTAGGGACACCTCACATTTGGAGAGAGAAAGAAGTAAATTGAAGAAAGAAAGGAACGATTAAATTTCCCTTTTATCAATCACACAAAATTGTCCGGGATGTGAAGCAAACCACGTCCCGAGGCATAGAGCTCCTTCATTTACTTCCACACTGTCTTGTAAAATACGGAGATCAATAACGAAAGGACATGACACGAAAAACTATCAACATTGTTTCCCAACAAATCGTTTACAATATCAAGCCAACTTCTTATACTTTGATACATATTTTTTCCTTCCCATATTTCCAATAAAATGTTTCTTGTCCCATTAAATATCATATTCCATTCTATTTGGGGAAGCCGTGAAAATTACTTTTGTTGGTAATTTAATACAACAAATGGAGTGTTACACAATACAATTACTTAGTACATTCTATGTATGACGAATTTTTATGTAAATTTAAAGCTGGTGGTGAAGTGAAAGTGGTTTGGAGCACACGCATTTTATGACTTTGTATTATACAGTGTTGTAAAATTTGAATATCCATTGTCTTGCTTCTTCCTTTTATTTTAATCCTCCAACATCCTTCCTCCTTCTAATTTACTTTTATTGCCATTTATTACTTGCACAACTCAATTACCTAAAGAGTTGGCTAAATCAATAAAATTCTCAGAATCCCCCACTTTTCAGATGCCAACAATTATATTATCCACGCAGCTTCCGTTTTCTTCGATTGCTGCAATTTTTATGGAAGCGGATATGCAACTATTTGAAACTGCACTTTCCAACTTATCTCGTGTCAATTCACCAAGTTCAGGTTGGAGTGAATAATTTACTTTCTCCAGTAAATAATTCAACGAAATTGCTTCTTTTACTGCCAAAGAGAACTCGCCGCACTTTCTAAATCCACATTTCCGTCTACAACAGCTTTAGAAGCTATAAATTTTTTAAAATGATACAACATACGGAGTACATGTGTAAAACCTTTGCCAGAAACATTTGGTCACGGCACAAAAACGTAATTAAACTCTCTTTCCCCAGCTCTAGAAATGTTTATGCAGAAAAATCTTAATTACAACTGACCACCGGCATGCGAGAGTATAAAATTATTTTGTGCTGCTGCAGCAGTTGCAGTAAAGATATCCATTGAGATAAGCACGCGACATGGTTTGCGTATTTATTCATGGAAATAAAACATTTTCTCGCTGTTACACCTGTAAATGGAAATTGAACACGACAGCTCAGGGGACAATGGATGGGCAATTATTTCCGTGTTTATGATTTATCGCCAACAAATTGCAGAGAATTAGAGAGATTCTCTCCGTCTTCTATTTTATGGCACTGCCGCAAAGGAAAGAACTAAATTCTTTTTGTATTGTGGTCACGAACTGTTTTTGTCTTTCTAGCAGAAAAAAATCACTCAAATCCAAATCTTAAATTTCCACTCGTCCGTCTCCTTCAATCCAATTTCATCATCAAATCATCCAATTCTTATATTTCTCATCCTTTCTCAAACAAAATGTCTTTTTTCTGTAATGACGAGAAGATTGAATTTTGAGAAATGCAATTTTGGTCATCTAATTGTATTTTTTTCATATCGAAGATTGTTTCTTTGCAGCAGTTTCAATTTGGGTAATTTCCATACCGCTTTGTATCTTTTGCTGAGTGGACGGAAAGGCAACTAAAGGGAAAATTTATGGATGGGACAGGTGAAGTGAAAGGTGATGGGATAAAATGCTTTGTCCGCTATTTCCTTTGTCCTCTGCTTTGCCAAAATACTTGTGTAAGTACAGATATGATGATGGAGCCTACAAAGAAATTGACCGCTCTCTTTCCCTCTTCCATCATTGTTAATATTAACTAATTATTACTCAAGTTGAATTTAATTAGCGAGGGCAATTTTTGCATGTTCATGAAAGCTTTGTAATCTAATTTTAAGCTCTACTACTTTATTGCGGCAGGGCACGCAATCAAACAGCAGGAGATTCTCGGCGTGAGTGAGAATTATTAGTTTATCGAATTTTTTATGTTGTATAGTGCTTTTTATCAAATTTTATGCTCCAATTGCATTAAAATTAAAAAGGAATGTTAAAGGGCAGGGATAAAATGTCAAATGTAAGTGAAAGTTGTATGCCTGAGACTGATTTGTAATTTTGATGTCAGATTCATTCCTTGCTCCTTTTTGCAAAAAACGGAATGACAGTATCGGATGAACGTTCGGTATTGGTAAACATGGAAGACTGAAATCTGCAGACGCCTTAAAAACTGGGCGTGGAAAGAGACGTGCTCTGGATGACGATCATCACTTTCAATAAACATCCCAAAGTTTTCATTTTAAAAAGCTAATTTACTTTTGCCAGAGATACGTTTTGTCAGGGGAGTTGTGTGATCTGAAGGATATCGGATGCACCTGTTCATCATTTATTAATTCCAATTTATGCTAAGAGTTCTGTACATATATAGTTATCATTATCATTAATTAAGGTTTCCTGTGTACCTCTTGAAAGTGATGATGAGTGACAGCTGTAATTATTGCTTGTTTGATTTGCAGAAATAAGTAGAAATGTAAATAAGCCAAGTTCAAGTGCAAAGTTCCAAATCAATCATATATAATGCTGAAAAAATCTCAAAAAAATCCAATAAACTCTTCACTCTTGGGGAAAGTCAAACAAAAAATATTTCAACAAACTTTGACTCAAATAAGAAGCAAATCTTGTATATAAATTTACTCCACTAACGAGCTGGAAATATGAATTATTCATCGAGGCAAATGAACTAAATATATTTCAACATGGGACCAATAACTTGCAAAGCAAATGTACGGTAATAATTGCAGATTTTGTGGATTTGTTTATTAATTTAGTGTTTTATCCTTTATATATCCCGTCATCAATAAATTATGCTCATTAGCATTAAAATTTGCATGACATCATTTATACAAGTGGGTAGAAATGTCAATTAAAACTTGAATATATTTTGGGGAAATTGATAAAAAAATATATATACAAAAAACTATTCAAGTTACATTGAATTTTTTAAACTATGCAATGCAGTGTGTGGAGACTAAACATTTGAGCTGGAAGCAGACGCCGAAATGTTTTCCGCGTACTTGTGTAAGTAAGGTGAGGAGAGAAAGAATTTGGTGAAATCCCCAGAGCAAAGTTTTTGTGTTATTGGTTGAATGGTGTGAGTTAGTCAACTAATGGATTCATGATTTATTCATGATACCAACTTCTGCATCCTCATTGATCCCACACAGAATTTTGTGTTAAACCAAAATCCCAAAAACTGGTTAACCAAAAAATCGAAACTAAACCAAAAGTGAGGAAAGTTAAATTCATTTGCCTTGTTTGCAAAAATCTCTGCTTGAATGAGCCCAGCAACTTTCCCCGTGACGGACAGTTACACATGTGTCATCCTGATAATATTTGTGTCTGTCAACTGTCAGCCTGCAAAAATAAATTCAGCCTCGGTTCAGTTTCAACAAAATTATTGTCATTTACGCTTCACACAATACACGGTTCAGTACTTTGGACATAAAACAACACAGATGCAGGGAAAGCACTCAGCATGGAAAATGGGAGAGGATTCATAATGATGAAATGAAAATTAATGGCCTCTTCACCATACCTGCTTCGGCTAATGAGATCATGGCTCCATAAATAATTTGCAATTGATTCAGTCATGCTTGTCTAAATCTCTTTGCAGCCTTTGTACATTTTCCATATGTGTACACAGACTGCCCAAAATAGAAGACTGGACTCGCTCTTTCCTATGGTCCAATTATTTTCAATTTACATTTCAATAAATTCCGAAAGATGCGGACAATATGTTCATTCCCAAAGTTGCAGTGTAATGTAAAGCATGGTAGTAATGTATGCTGTCGTTGGATCACAAAATATAATCATGAAACTGAATATTTTACCTAATCCGCCGCAAATTCCAATACAAATCACTACATTTTGGTCACAAAACTTTTCCCCCAACTCAAAGATTTTGACTTTAAATAACTTTCTATGGACAAAATCTAAATCAACTTAACTTTTGGCCCCTTTTCTACAACTTATAATGAAGGAATCGTTTAAAAGTTGGGAGAAACTTATTGGTTATTTTTTATAAAGGTGTTCAGGACAATTTATTTATCTTGCACAAATCGTTCTTTACTAAACCGGAGGCCTGCACGTATATTGGCTTTGAGGTAACAATATGTTTTACGTGGCTTGCTTTCTTGTCTCAAAATATTTCAAGTTGCCCCAAATTCTAAATACAGGGCATGCCATGTAGTCAGAAAATATCAAAAGAGAAAGTAAGCAACTTTGGTTATCATAAGTATAAATAAATACATTTACAGCGAGCAAATAAATGAGAAAAATTAACTCGTCAGCATGTTGATAAAAAGAACATTCGAGATCAATCATTTAAATAGTCTCAAAGCCTGCTTTCTCAAAGAAAAGATGAAAATATATATGTAGTGCTCAAACTCTCAAACTAAAGATCTCTGGAGAGTTGATGATCTTTGATCCTTGTTGTTTTAAGACTAAACTTGTTTAAAATTCTTTGTACGTAAATAAGTAGCTCTCTTTTGCAAATCCATCCAGATATTTCAGAACGGATTGCTAATTGCGTCATAACTCTGAAACATGAAGTAAATATGCATATATGTATGTATAAATACAAATATTTTATTCTTCACAGCTCATGCTTTTCTGGGTTGAATAAATATCTTTCTCTTTGTTTGATCAACTGTGATAAAATCAAATGAACTTTTGTCATTTCATTTGTTTGATGACATTTCGCGAAAATAGATATTCGTTTGATAAGTTTAGTTGTCAGTCAGTGTCCATGTCCACTGCGTCATCATATGTATCTCTGATCTCTTTGATAAAAACATGCAGTTGTGAATATGCCCAAAAACAAAAGCCAATCACAAAAAAAATCTTTTGAAGCTTGAATGTGACACAGATTTATTTACTTACTTTGTGCAAATATTTGCACAAATCTATATTCAAAATAGGATGAGCTCTATTCTATCAGAAAGTGCACTTAGACTTTATAATTTTGTGTAAAAATGTGTACCAAAGAAGTCTTTTTCAGGTGATGGAATTCTCACGAATATAATAGACTTTTGTGTTGTGCTCTATTTGTCAAAAGGAACATGATCCTGGAAATGAAAATGTGTGTGGGGGATACAAGAGAAGATTTCCATTCAGCTGCTTATCTTTCGATTAGATGACTTACGTCATTCAATTGATGGCCGTTTTTCATTTTTAAAGTTTGACGTGCATTGTCCTCCACTGGAGCGTTTATCTACTGCTCCCATTCATTCAAAAGTCTCTGTTTTTTTTTTCCTTTTAGATCTGTTTGGATTCCAACGAGTACAAGAATTGCATCTCTTTTGCTTTTGCCCCTGAACTGGATGTGGAACTTTCTCCTCTGGCTTAGAAAGTTGTGGTCTCTATTCTCTTGTGTGGTGTAAAGAACTTTCTCCCTTTACACCTTTTCCCATGTTTACTGTTGCAGTTTAAGTCAAAGTCAATCATCCCATCTCTCACTCAACCAGCCATCGGATCATCCCCCATAAAAAATTGATGATTCAGTTCTCCTCCCTTCTACTTCCCATGCTGAGTTCAATTAGAGAAAAACTTTTTCTCCAAAGCAAGGAAGGAAATAAAATAAAATAGTCTGCGAGCTGCGTGGACGTGCAAACTACTCGCCCAGAATTACAGAAGCAATTTACAGAGAAGGGAAAAAATGAAGGAGAACAGATGAGCTTTTTCATCTCATTCCTTTTTCTTGATGATGCAGAGGCCAACCCACTCTGTAATTAACACGAGATCAAATGAAAAATTGTCTTTAATCTTCCCTCAACGAGCGGAAGGAAGGAAGAAAGGAAAAGAGAAGACAATAATAATAATATGACTGCATACATGTGTGCAAAATTACAAAGCCCTGTTCTAATTTTGCAAAAGAAAAGAATCCTTTGTGACAATTTCCTAATTTAATGCGTTATTTTAGGCTACATTAATTGGAACCGTTCAACAATACAATATTTGAATTCCATTGTCTTCTGACGGATTAATTATCTCTTTATTAGCTTGATTGGCCTGTCTAGCAATTTAGCAGAGAGATGATACCAATTAAGAGCTTTTTTGCTTCCAATTAAATCTAATATTAGAAAAACAACTTTCTCCCATCCATGAGAGAGTGTCAAATGCTCCAAAGTTCAGAGACCCATGTTTTTAAAGTAAATAAAATTTTGTCTACAAAAGTCACCGATTTTGTCATATTTGTTTGTGCTACCTGTGACATTTCTTCTATTGGACTCTTTTGTGTTGTGCACACTTTTGATTGGAGACATTGTTTGATGTGGTGTCAGCAAGAGCTCAAAGAAATCACTCCTCTCTTGACTCCTGACCCTTGACTGATGTAAAACTAATCAATTTTCTTTGTTTGACTAACCCTTAAAAGTCAAAGTTGACGGGAGTAAATCAACATTCTTTTCTCGTTTGAAATTCTTTCCCCGTGCTTTCCAAACCTAGTGCTAATAATCCCACCATCTTCTCTTATTTCATTCACGCAATTTGAACTTTTCTCTTTCTGAATCTTTCTTGAAAATTGTTTATTCTTTTATTTCACTTGATTCAAATAAATCTCGGGTTGCGTGCTAGGCTAAACAAATTATGAAAAGGGTTGGTTTTGGTGTTGATTTCCTCATGATTGTAATCAGATAGAGGGGATAAATCATCATTAGGCAATGGACAGGAATGAGTTATGCGTGTGTGGCATGTTTTTCATTGGTCTCTTGGGAAGTATTCAACAGCCAAAAAATACTTTTATGTATACTTTCATCTTATGCCGCAGAATATGCCAAGGAAAAGAAATTTTCGATTTTATTAGTCCTCTTCTATCTTTTGATCATTTGATGGAAATTTTTAATTCGCCAAAGTATTTGGAGAAAGTAAAGTAGTTCTTTTAAGAGAAAGCTAACAAAGCATTTTATGTGTTTAGGGAGTAAATCTATACAAGTCGTCCCTCGTGAGATCATGCCCTTTAATCTCGTCGATTCCTTTCTAATTCCATTGAATTATTTATTCAGTTAACGCAGTCTGCGTATGTAAGCTCTTTACTTACTTGTTCCAACTGTGCAATGAAATGAACAACTCTTTGACTTTGTTCACTCCTTGGGCGAATTTCTTAAAGTACACAAGCATTTTATTTAATGCTCTCACTGCCCAAAGCTCTAATAGAAGATTGTCTGCTCAATCTCAGCCCCCGACTCTCTTTTTTTTTGCTAGAAATAAGAACTGTTTGCGTATTTCCGCTGTGTCCACTGCTAATTACTTTGCAGCAGACAACTGCCTTAGAATTCCAGCCACATTTAACAATAAGAGAAACAGCAATTACTTTACCAACAACTGCTGTCGCTGCCACTTCCAACTTATTAAAAGAAAACAGTTTAAATTCACGTCAGTGACTAATTGACCAAAAGCACTTTGTCACAATATCCATCAACAAACAATTCCATACAGTTATATGGAATATAAGGACCAAAATTCCTGGAAAAAGTTCAAATCAAACAACCAAATGATATTACATTCTTCAATCAATCATATACCTTCCAAGAAAGCTCAAAGAAATTGGATGGACTTGTGAGATCCTGGGGAAAGTCAAACAATAAATTCTGAAAAGGAGAACAGATGAAAACTTTCGGGATAATAAACGGAGCATGAAAAATTGTACAAATTCACTAACGAGCTATGAATTATTCATTTGGCGAAATGAACCACCACTAAAATATATTTTAAGAAACATAGCAAAAGTAAGGTAGGAAGGAAAGAGAAAGTTTTCCTCCATTAGAAATCCAAGTGGGTCTGGATTACAAAGGTAATCAATGGATATCCGGTGACTGCTTTTTACCTCTCTGGCCCAATTAACGCTTTCTGGGAACTGACTCTTCCTCCCAATTATGTTTCCCTCAAGCTACACGCCCTGGGGTTTGATCTTTATTAGAAATCTCGGTCAAGATTTCCTCCTCATAATTTATATATCTGTGCAGGTAGGAAAGGAGGGGAGCAAATGGAGCTAACGAAGGGTGAAAGTTGTGAAACTCAAAAGTCTCAAGATATCATTTTAGACAGTGTTTATACATTCAAATCGCTACCAAATGGAATGACCAACAAAGAATTTCATGGTCCCATTTTCTCATCCAACTCTAGTGATCAAATACGAAGTGATTGTTGCAGAATTCTGTTTCATGCAAAATGCATTTATTGTGATTGACTTCTTAGTCTTTTTTTAGCCCGAGTCGGGGCTTATGTAACCATCGTGTCCGTCTGTCTGTCTGAGCACTTCTACAGCCTAAACGGCTTGACCGATCGTCTCCCAATTTTGCACACTTGTTTATGGGGTCAATTTAGGAGTCGAGTTCGAAGATGGGCGAAATCGGCCAAGCCGTTTAGAAATGGTGGGGGTAGGAAAATTTCCTATAGGGTGAAAATCTGTAAGACTAAATTTTGAACGAATTTGATCGAAATTGGTTCAGAACGATGCTTTGGGTCTTTAATAACTTATAAAAACTGATTACATGAAAAATTATTCAAACGGGGAAATGCAATCCCAAAAAATGTGGTATATAGGTCAACAAAAAATGTTTTTGCCCCAAACAATCATTGATGGACCTAAATCATGTTTTGAGATGATACAGTGCCTCGAAACCCTTAGCAAATTGTCTCAGGTCGGTGATTGGAATTTTTTGAACAACGGTATGAGATTGACTATTTAAAATCTTCGGTTTTAGGGTTAATTAAGGTCAGGTTAGAGAACAATAATACGTTCAGAGAGATACAAATCCCTGACTCGGGCTACTTGAACACTGCTCTGAAGGTTTTTTGGTTTCACATTCCAGTTTACAAAATTTAAATTAATGAGAAAGGATCACAATTTTTAGCATTCAAAATCCAGTAATTTCAGAACAACAGAAGTGTATTTTTGATTATGAAAACATCTTGGCAATCGCATCTCTTCTTTCTTGTCGTCCAGGGTCCAAAAAATTCATTTAGCTGGAAACGGTTTCCAAACTTGGGAAAATTGCCTTTGGAATTCAGACAATTTTCCTGAGTTTAGAAATTATGAGAATTTATTAGTTATATTTTATTTGCAAAATGTCCAACTAATTTAAAATGTCATGAATTTATTGAAATTTCGTTGCATTGACTTTGAAGTTATTTCAAGGTCCAATTGAAGACCAATCACGCCTCTCAATCCTTTTCCACCGGAATTTCTCATGCATGCAAATATTTGCATCCTTTTGCGCAGCAGACAAAGTACGACTTGGCCACAGAAGTTAAAAGTGCTTGAAGAAAATAAGATATTCATTAAA
>JAQIXN010002220.1:0-12680 GCA_034698145.1 Proisotoma minuta
AAAATCCCGATTTTTTTTTCAAATTTAGATACTATCCCAAAACTACTTTGGAAAAATGAAATAAAACTTAGGGGCCCAATATGAGCCTTAATGAGGGTACCTCTTCTGCTCCAAAATTTCATTTGGAAATTTATCTCCTTCTGCAGCGTTTTCCGCGTGATTGCGACCCAATCCTCGTTCGGCCCCTTCAAAATAAAAATTCTCCCAAAAGCTATGAATCCCTGACTGAAGGAGGTGATGTGTGATGTGATAAGCATTTTGAGAGCTTGGGTCATGAAACAAAAATGTGTAGAATATCGTTGAAAATTGCTGCGACACGGGATCGCATTGGGCGGAGCCATTCATGAACTCTTCTACGCCGCGAGCATTCTGGGAACCGAAACGAGTCCCAACTCTCACTGTCACGCGTCGATGGGGGCTCAGGACGGCGGAATAATAGCCCACGCACCAAGATGGCCAATCAAGGGCAAGAAGGGTCAATGTCGAATACTCTGAAAACAAAATTGTTCGAAACACCTTAGATTTTTAAGTAATTTCGATTTCGCTGAAGATTATAGCAAAACGTTGGAGCCCGAGTTTAGCTTTGACAAAATATCAATTACCTTTTTAGCTCTGCTAAATTAGACGCTATAGTAACTCCAAGCTTGTGGAATTGTAGAGGAAAATCCTCAATTAGACGCCGGGCATCATGTTCGCCATAAGTGAAATATTTATAGCTTTTGATCCCAAAAAAATGGTCCACACTTTCCTCCCTTTCTGGTGGCAAAGGGGCGACGCTTTCAGAAGTTAGCCAACAAAAAAACTCAAAGTTAAGGAATATCAAAGAAATTAGAAATGGTTCCAAACAACGGCTCCATTTCTCTTGAGGTCCATAGCCCAAAAGACGGTTCCAAAAATCCAAAATGTGTTTCCAACTTTTATTAAGCATCCCAAAGACAATAGATGTAATTAACAGTAGAAGCCACACCAATTTAGAACAGGCTTTGGAGTAAATATCAAACAATCCCAAACGCCCAGTCAATTCGGTTCCTCTTCATGAAAAAATATGAAATACGTGATTTTTAGGAAAGATTTATAATACAATTAATCACCTGCAGTAAAGAAGTGAAAACGAAGGTTGAAAAGTTATCAAAACTTTGTCTGCTTTCCTACAAGTTTTTGGAAATGCACAATGAACACAGATAAATAGAGAGGGGTAGTCGTCTCTGACTTGACCTAAATCTGTCACTGCTTTTATCCCTTGAGCGTGGGTATAGCGTTCTAATGTTGTTGAGGTAAAATTCATTTTGGTTTGTAATATTGCCCATAGAAAATACAGCCTTTTGTGTACAGACTCTTGAAAGGATTTATTTTAACAGTTTGCTCTACTGTGGAGAGGTCAAGGGTCATGGGGATGCTGAAATTACGCATTTCGATCCATTCCACTTCTGGACCTGGTTGAATTAAGGCTTCAGTAACAATCTTTTCTGGGCAGAGGAATGGAAAACTTTTGACTTTCTCCAAAGTTGGAATTTCGCAACGCGTCTCGCCATTTGAAATGATTATAAAGTTTATGGAAATATAAATGTTCTGTATGCAAAATGAGTGTTTAAGAAATAGAGATGCATTTTCTTTTGAGACAAACGTTTCTTGGAAAACCGAGTATGTAAAGTTCCTTGAAAGAAAATGTGTGATATCTTTTGAGCCTTTAGTCACAGCAAATTTAATGTAACAAGCCCGAATTACACACTGAAAACTGGAGATTAATAGTAGATTGAAGTAAACTTTGAAACAGGAGAGTTTGTCCATTATTTAGAAGATTTTTTAAATGCTTGATTAGATTGTGGGTATTATGTAAATATTTAAGAAAACCCATACAATAGAAAACAGTAAAAATTAATGAAATCACACACAAGCACAAAACCACCACAACATAATATTTTTCGGGTTGGTGGCTACTAAAACAAACATTTTAACCTTTGTTATGAAATTAAAAATTAATGACTTGATGCTTAAGCTGTCAGCAATTGATAGTTGTAAATAACCTACCATTCGATTGAAATATTGAAGACTATTAAATACTGATGTGTCAATTATTTTTAAATATTTACTTGAAACGTATTTGCTATCCCATCCTCATTATCGTCCACTGGCCCATTTATAGGAATTTTATGAGCAACAATCTGTTCCAGTCTATCAAATTTTGTCCTATTTAAATAGTTCCAAGCTGTTGTACCTTTTTATAATGCTTGCTTTACACATTGCTCAATTAAGTATATATTCTTTGTACATATAATTTACGTAAAGTTGAGAGCTTTAATTGCTCAACAAAAAGCTTTCCTTCCAATAATGCTATTATTTATCTCGAACTTTATATATTTTATAACTATTTTATTTTGATAAAGGTCTTGATAATTTCAACAATCCTCAACAATGTTTAATCCTAATCATTCATCATTCATTTAAGATTTTTTTTAAATATTGCAACTATAGCAATTTTCAACCTTTAAAAAAGTTGCAACTTTTTATTATTTCCCATACACAAAGATTTTGTTGCAGCTTAAATTCCTAATACTATTATTTTTCAGGGGATCGATATTGACTATTTCAAACATCTCAAATAATATTGTGGCTCTGCTTGACATCTTAGCAAAATTTTGAAGGAATCGTTTTCTAATCCTATTTTGATATTTTTCCTTTGTTGTGTTGTATTTTGTAAACCATTCATTCTTTAATTTTGACATAAAGATTAATGTAAGTATAAAATACATTTAGAATAATAAATTCTATGTATAAATTCTAGAATAATAAATTCTTCTATTCTAATAAACTCTTACACCAAACGTTCAAAAGACTAAGATCGTGGTTTTTGAGAAAAAACGCCGTCCACTGAACTACATATTTGAAATAAACAACGAAACAATTGAAATAGTAGAAGAGTATGTCTACTTGGGAATTCTTTTTCACCGGAACGGTCAGTTTACTCAAAATTTCAAGCACTTTCAAGCTAAGGCAGCTGCAGCTATGAGTAAAGTGAATGAAATTACAACAAAAGCTCGAATCCCACCAGGAGAAATTCATGAAAAATTGATGAAGTCACTAGCAAAGTCCGTCCTCCTTTACAGTGCTCCAGTGTGGGGTATGCGTCATGTCAAAGAGCTCGAATCTTGTCAACTAAGATACTGGAAAAGGCTTCTTCAACTCCCATCATGTACCCCTGCTTATGTAATGAGAATGGAATCAAATGCCACTCACATAACACCACAGCTAGCCAAAGCCCTGCTAAAATTTTTGTTAAAACTGTCAAAGATGAAAGAAACGTCGCTACTTGGCCAGTGTCTACGCTCCCAACTAAAGTGGGCTGCAGGGAGTAAGGAAGAAAGACACTGTTGGGGAAAACAAGTTAAAGTTTTTCTGGGAAACCTTGGGCTAGCAGACCTCTTCAATTTCCGAGTCGATGAGTGGCCGGAAGTCATTCCAAATATTCTGATAGATATTAAGGCAAAAATCACGGTCAACCTCCAAAACCATGACTCTGCAAAAATCATAAAATCTACATTCACGCCGCAATATGCCAAACTTGTGCCATCTCCAAACCTTTCATTATCAGTATCAACGGCAAGAATCATCAGCCAATCCAAGGTCAACCTATTTCGCATAAAAATTGGACCCCAATCTGTCCCTCTAGCCTTAAAGCCGTGTCCTTGGTGTAATTTGGAAATTGGGGATCTTGACCACTACATCTTCAACTGCAACAAATTAACCCAGTGCCTCGAAATCAACAAATACAAAAATGCAGAAACTTCCAATTTTGTACTTCTTTTTAATGCAAATAGCGAAAATGTTATCTTTTATGACGATTTCAGAAATTTTTTTATAAATGCTTTTAAAATACTAGAAAAATTATCATACTCTTAAATTTCGTTCACACTAAAATATCAAAATGTAATATGCTTGTATCGATTGAGGGCTGTTGTGGCCATTTCGATTAATAAAGAATTATTATATTATATTATATAATAAATTCTATGTAACTTATTGCAGATCGAGATTGCTGTTTTTCAAATTATTAACATTATTTAATCTTGTTTTTTGGCCTAATTAATTTCGTCAACTGTATTTATCCAAAGAGTAGCGAAAGCGATTGAATTTACTTCACTTCAAAATTCAAATGATGACGAGAATATTTATCTCATAAGAGGAAATTCGTGGTTTCGGCATTGAATGCGTCATTGCCCAACTCTTCTTTCGTAGAAAGCATCTCAATATAATTAAGCTGACATTCTGTCGTCGACTTCTTTTAATTAAACTTACTCTAAAAGATTCGCCGCAAAGTTTGATAAGAGAAAGAGAAAACAAAATATAACATATTTAGATTGCTAAATGCATGCATGAGTTTTACATTGAAAAGATGCAAATCTATTCGGCCGAGCTAATAAATATTGTGGTGATTTGATATTAATGTTATCTGTCAATATTTAGCGACTTTTGCTCAACTTATTTGGTAATTAGTAATAAATTGATGTAAGTCACTTTACTCATCTTCAGTGTCAACTTTGACGCCAAGAAAGGAGGATGGGAGATTGCGAGAATTTAATTTCCGAGGATTCGGTGATTAAGGAGTTTACTGTGCGTAAAAAGAAAGAAAATTGTGTCTGCTATGCTGTAATTTTCTTGCATCTTGTCATAATTTTCGCTTGTTTTTTGGCGATATTCATTTTGGATCCTGGTAAGTTTTGGATTTATATACTGACTAACTTTTATTTATTTTTCTGTATTTGTTTAAAAAATAGATTTTAAAGGGCTCAAAGCTCTGTTGGAAAAGTGGTGGAAAACCCCTGTTGATAATTTTAGTAAAAGTATACAGAATTTTTTTTTTATTTTAGATAGTATTTTAAATTAATAAATTTACTTTTAAGGTGATGGAACAGAGGAAAAACAAACAATGAACCCGATTTAATGGATGGGGAAAAAGAAACAACCCAGAGCAACTTTTGATTTTGATTTTTCATGGAAACTGACTAAATATGGACGCGATTAAATATATCTCTAAATATATATAAATTTCTTTACTTTGCTGATTGTACTTATAATAATAAAATTACCAGTTCTATAGAGTTGCATACGTTTGTAGATTTCTTTTATAATAGGCAAATTGTCGCAAATACTCATTTTCCATCTGTCTCAATTTCCAAAAAAGTTGTCCAAAAGCACGGCATAATTACTTTTACCATAAAAAACAATTTATTCACTTCAAAGATCAAACTGTAACATAATTATCAAATAGGTTGACACAGCAGAACAAAAAGTCAGCAGTGCTTGCGACTTAATTACGAAAAAACAACCACATTCAAATCCAAATGGGTAACAACATTTCAACCTTTGTTTCACACAAATGTAGCGCTTTAGATAATTAGTTTGCTCAGGCTGAGAAAGTGCAATTGCTAGCCCCTTGGCCCAACTTTTACGAAACAAAATGCAGGCATCGTGAACTTGTCCCATCATTATGTACAAACAAGAGAAGAAATAAATTAGAGAAAGGAACGCAGCCATGTAAAAGGATAGTCCTTGAATGGAGGTCACGTTCCATAGTTTGAGCGGAATGTACGCAAAACAACAACTGATTGGGAGGCAACCTCCGAGTTCTAAAAGTAAAGGCCATTTTACGATATCGTTAAAATCTTGGATGACTTTCTCCAAACGCTCATAAAAACTGATTGATTTTTCACATTCAGAAATAATCGATATTTTATCGTGCTTGTCGTGAAATTTGATAATGTCTAGACAAAATTTCGTAGTTCTTGCAATTGTGTGAAGCATGGAAAAAAAGTTTGAAATAATTATCCATATATAAATTTGAGCAAAAATGGCACAGACAAGTGAAAGCATTTCAATGCTAATGTGGTTGTGAGGATTCATAAAATTATTGTAAAATCCCGGAAACTTTGGATCTTCAAAGTGTTTTGCAGATATGACAAAGGCTGCAGAGAGAACGATGACGATTTTGGATTGTATAAATATCTTAAAGTCTTGTTTGTGGTTGGATACGACTTTTTCCACAAAGTCGTTTCTATAGTACACTACAAAATAAAATATCATTAATCTAAGAATCTATATTCTTAAATTAGTACAATCACTTACAAAAGATGGATCTTTCAATATTATTGACATCAGTAATCACTTGACATATTTGTTCTCCGTATTGGTGGATTTTCAGCTGCATTCCCAAGCCAGCGTAAGTTGCTCCGATGAAAGAGGTAAAGCCCAGAAAGAAGTTTGGAATTGTGATCTCATAGATTGTATATCGAATTAGCTGTAGACTAAAAATAATTGACAACAGTGCCCAATAAGCGAGTGAAAGTTTGGATAGCAACGGAAAGAATCCTTTTTTTGAGACGCTAATTTTGATGTCCTTAATCATTGTTTGGTTGTTTGAAGAAATTTCAATATGATACGGAAATATTCCCACCCATTTGAAATATTTGAAGAGGGGAGTTGTAATTTCTAAATTTGTGACAAGGTTTTTACGACTTTCCATCCTTCATATTTACAATGCAATAATGATTATGCAAGCTTATCTTTAGTTCAATTAGGAAAATTGTTTTATTAAATTAAATTGTTCTATGTATTCAGAGCTTTTATTGTGTTGATTAAATATGTCAAAAATGTCAACAGAGTTTGCGAACTTTGTTTATATAGGTCATGGTTGTGTCAGTATTTGGATGAAAAAGTATAACAGTTATACCTTATTAATACAAAGACAAGATGGAGGCAAAGAATTCTACCCAATAACTTTTACAGAATTTCTAAAATGTATACTTTTATATAGACTCTTTCATATACTATTATTTATAATTTAAAGGATGTATCAAAATTTATGAGCGTTTGTACAAAGTCCCAAAACTTCATTCTAGTCCTCAGTGGTTCAAATCGTTTGACCGGACGGTCATCTAAATAAAGCCATTTTAACTCTCCTGAATCCAATTCCTTTCGACCAACTCTTGACCAAGAAATGTCTCTCCGATGCAGGTCAGGATACCTAGAAAATTGAACATGTATAAAAAACCAGACTACTGACTAAAAACAACAAATTTCTCACCCTGTTTTTGCAAATTTAACCCAAGTTTTTACAAATGCCTTTGAAATTTTTTCAAGTCTTGAACCAGGAATAAAAGTAGGATAAACGTCGTTGTTGAAAAGATATTGAAGCTCGTCCGAGTGGCCAACTCCTAAAACAATTAAACGGATAGAATAAATTTCTCAAGAACTAAACAATCTACAAAAATCATTTTTTCTATCAATAAAACTTTATACCCAGCGTCTGTAAGTAGCCAAACATGAAAATCTGAGACCAAATCCCTTCATATGCAAATACGGATGTATATACTGGCGAATGTTTGGCTACAAGAAGAGCATTTTCCTTGACTGCAGCCACAACAAAAGAGTCGGAGCAGAGAGCTGTCAAATTCTCAAAATGGGTCTCTTTATTTACTTCCCCACCTCCGAAATAAAACTCCCGTATTTTGGAGGAAATGTAGTTCTGAGTTGATGAAGTCAACTTGAATTTTTCATAGTGAAAAGCAACTGGGGCCACTTCAAACCATTCTTCATTCAGTTGACGAAGGAGTGAGGAGTTTTTGAATAGGACTGAAACGAACAAGATGACTTTGTTACTGTTACCAACTGACATTTACCTATATTACATATCTACATTACCAGCCGAATCCCTAAAAAGTCCTTCATCTTTGGTCACTGTCATGACGAGTGGCACTTTTGCAAACTTTCCCTGTTTCAAAGCGTCCCTCGGACTTTGGGTGATAAATGGCGGAAATCGTTTTCCAACTAAAGGATTCAGATTGCTCCATCCCTTTTCCAGTGTGGGGACAAAGGAGGCGGAAAATGTGTCTTCTAATATGTTCCCTTGGGGATTGAGAGTGTCAAACAGTTCTCGAACACTCTTTGTTCTCAGACAGGCCACAAGGATTCTAGAGGAGGATGTGGGGCAGTTAAGTTTCCTAGCAACCGTCTTTGTGGCTTGGGAAAGGTCTGGAGTGAAATGTCGAGAGCTTAGAGGACTTCCACTTTGACTAATTGCTCGATGAAATAGACCTGTAATTTAGGAAAACAAATGTGTAAATTCTATTTTATGCAATTTCATTTAAAAAAGATGCTACCTTTAGAAAGAGGTGTGATGAGTTGATAAATTACAGATGAGCCTCCTGCAGACTCCCCAAAAATTGTCACCGATTTTGGATTTCCAGCAAATTTAGCAATATTTTTCTGCACCCAACGCAAAGCCACAAGTTGGTCCTTCAATCCATTGTTACCCGGCAATACGTCATCGCCTGTGCTTAGAAATCCTGAAAAATTAAATTTTCAAACTCTTATTATATTTCTAATTTATCAGAAAAACTAACCAAACAAATTGAGCCTATAATTAAAGGTGACTAGAACGGTTTCCTCATCCATAAAATACATTGGTCCCGAGCGATCTGCGCCCCCGAACTGAAAGCCACCCGGCTCAAAATAAACCATGACGGGTAAGGACTGGGATTGATTGCCTAGAGGAAACTGAAACAGGAATATTTTAAGGACAACATAATAATTCCTAAGCCCAAAACTTACAGTTCTGGGGACAAAAACGTTTATAAAAAGGCACTCATCCGACCCCTTCAGTTTTCCGCCATCCAATCCATCCCTTTGGGGACATCGAGCTCCATAGGAAGTGGCATTAAAAATAGTTCCATTCTTCCATTTGTCCCCTGGCAGAGGTGGCTATAGAGGCAAAAAAATTTTGATTGAAAGGATTACTTTTGGACACCTTATAAGTACTTACGCCAAATCGCTCCAAAATTTTGCCATAAGGAATCCCTCGAAAAGCAGAAAAAGTTCTACCGTCCCTTGATTCTTCAAAAGTCCCTGCAAGTTGTCCTTGGTCAATTGTCAACTGAGGGACTTGGACTTCGACATCCGCAGATGACGACGAACAAATAAACAGAAACAGGAGAAAAATCATTGGAAACTGTTTTATGAACGATCATATTATGAATGATTATGCTAGAACTGAAGAGCTTGTAATAAATTAAAACAGTTTTCATTGGAATTTGCAGACTCGGATACTTTGTCTTTGCAAGCAGGAAACATTTTGGCATTGAACTAATTATTTATGAAAGTATGTAGATCATTTACTAATGAATCACTCGTTTAGTCTTAAATATGTGTCTCTACAATAACAATAAATTGGGTGCAATTTGTTTAAATGCATGAAACTATCAACAAATTAGGGTAAAAATATTTATTTCAAAGTAAATGCAAATAAGCGTATTTTTATTCTATGAATTAAACGTTGAAGAGGAGTTAAAAAAATTGCCCATTTTCCCAGAAATCTAAATCTTTGTGGCTATGGCAACAGAGTTAATTATATGCTTATGGGATGGATGATAATGGACAAATTTGCTGAATCCAACTGTTGAATTATATTCTGGAATTGGATTATATAGAAGTGTCCTGAGCCCACTCGCACTTCTCGCCATCAAAATACTTCCGCGTCTCATGGATTTCCCCAAATGGTCCAACACTCGCTCCTTATCGTCAACTAATGCTGCCAGGTAAACCAAATCCACATCAGAAAGCTCTTCTTCCGTTATCTGAAAAATTGGGAAAGATTACCATTTGGAACGTTTTAACCAGTTTACGCAACATTTATTTTATTAAATATGTTAAAACTCACTTCCAGTGCTGTTTTTGGAACAAATTCCATTCTCTTTGCCAACTCATTATCCGCCACATTGACCAATCCTTGGCCTAGTTGTAAAGCTTCATCGCTGTGATCATAGTTCACAAACGTCGTGTTTTTTAAATGCTCTGCTAGGACAATGCTTGTCAGTGGCAGAGGTCCCGAGCCAATTACCGCAATTTTCAGCACAAGAACTGGATATTCCGCGGAGTAGGAAGCCAACGCGGAAATCTCAAATGTGATTAGACGCTAGAAATAATTAAATTATCTGTATTAGCATTCGTCACAAATAGGACGCATTTTACAGAGATAGTTTTGCATAATAATAAGGTTTTTGGGTGATTTAATAATTTAGAAATTCCGACTTAAATTTTAGGAATAGATGAAAGTATGTGGATATCAAATGTTCTTTAAAATTCATTTCATATGTACAATTTATTAAGGGAAGCCAACAACAACTATTTCCTCACCTGATAATTTTCATAATACGTAAACTGCCCAACTTCCTTCTCCCCAGAAATTACTTGCTTTGCAAAACTCGCTTCCAGCAAATATTCTCCTTTTCCACATTGTTCAATGAGTTTTGGCCGAAGTTTTTGCAACTCGTTATTTTGGAGTATTTGAGTTGTCACTGATTTTGGAGGAAAATCTCGAACGAGCTTCACTAATCCCGTGAACAAAAAATTTGTGGATGGACACGGACTCAAATCTTGCAACTCGTTGATTGCTTTTGCATAAGTTAACAAGGAAGAGGTCAACTGATCCCCGGAATTTTTATCTGCGGATAAAATAATTTGTGCTTCATTTTTTTGCAAGTGTGAAATAAATGTAAAGCTAATTATCGTTAGCAGGAATATGGAAACAAACAAATATCGACACAGCCGAGAACTCAACATTGTGACAAATTAGTTAGTTAAATAAACTGGATCTCTGAATGAAAATATTTTGTGAAACGTGATAAAATTGCAATTAGGATAATTGTGAAATAATCAAAACTAAATTATTGTTACTGTAAGCAAAGAAAAACAAAATTTGTAACAAAAGTACAGAGACTATTAGACTTATGCTTTCTCCTAATGTAAATAAATAGTAAAATATTTGTAGCTAACACAAATTAATTTGAAATATTTTCGATTGCGTAAATATGTCGATCGTTATAAAATGTAATTTACATGGAGATCAATCTTTCACCAAAATGTTGTAGGAAGTGAAAAAATGTATGGATGTTAATAAATTATACGTTTATTTAAAAATATTCCCTATTTCTTTTTTTTCCAAGTTTATGCAAATTGCACTTACGGAAGATTCGGTGATAGTGTTCCTTAATTGACATGACTGCAACTTAATCTAAAGTTGATTAGCTTAATTTAAATATGTACGAGAGCACGTGTGTCTGGGCACGCACAAGAGATAAGAGAGATTAGTTCCTCCAGTGATCCCAAATTAATACTGAAACCATCCAAGTTAAACCTCAATTTAATTAAACGTGGATAAGTCAAATTGGGTTGTATCCTGATAATCACATATCCTTACACATACATGTATAAATGGATTATCCATATTGCAATGCATATAAGTTGTACAATTTGTAACGCTCAAGTTTAAGCAACGTTTGTCTGAATTGGAGCAAATCTGATCTTGAGTCAGCAACTTTTTTATGAAAGAACTTTTTTAAGCCAGACAGAGAAAATATCAAATTACTGCAACGAGGTGACCTACTGATGTGCTAAAAATTCTTTCATTAGACAAGCCTCGGATTGAATCACATGAATCAATGACATTATTTTAAAAACAAATTCATATGAAACAAATTCTTAATTTAATGTACATTACATAAGTAGCTTTAAAATAATGTCATTTTTTTTTAATATACGATCAAATATACGTCTGTATATTTACAGTAGCTTTTAAGCATATGCATAGTTCCTGAAGAGCCAATTTTGTCTAAATATTTTTTCAGTAAATAATTAATTTAATATTTAGAAACGATCAGAGATCAAATGCACAGGTTGAAGCAGTCAACCACAAATTCGTTAAATATATCAATGAAATAGTTTAACCTTCTTCAGCTAAGAAACAAGAATAATTAATTTTTAACTCACACTAAAAATAACTTGAGTGCATGACTAAACTAAACACAATTAAATAAACTTAAATGCCCGATAATAAAATGTTGTAGCAATAGAAATCTTATGTAAAATGTCAGCATTACCAAAAATTTACACAATCGCATTCAAAATTATGTAAACCTTTGAGTTGATGCTGCGTAATAAACATTTAACAATGCCAAGTTTTAAACGCATGCACTTTCATGCTGCCAGACAAAGAGCCAACTTTTCCATGCCCTAAAGGGAAAGGGATTGAAATCTTTGTCCCTTTGCATTCCATTCTCAGCTTTTCTTTGTATTTTTAGTAAATATCTTCACACGCACAATCAACAATCATATGACTCGCAGAGAGTGTGGAGGAATTTAATGGATTTTAATATTTTAAAGCTTTAAAATTGCTGACAGCTTTAACAACATTTTAAAAATACATAAAACAAACAGCTTAGAGTAAAAAGTACCAAGATTTAGTTACTATCTCAATGTTTGAAAGAATTAATAGGCGTTTAGTTGCAGTTTAACGGCTGGAAATAATTCATATTCACGACCACAGCAAAATTTCGCCATGTCCAAGGTATTTACTATTTACCTTTAGTGATATTTTTCATTTATGGATTTAAATGTTACCCACAATTTGTAGGGTAAGAAATTCAGAGAGAACAAGGAACAACTTAACGAACATGTAAGACCATTAACATAAAACTTCCAAAAGTTTTTTAAACTATAGAATATAAAATTTTGCCATTAGTCACGTTTTTTATCTTATTATTTAAAGAAAGGTTTGCGTATATTTGTCCGGGAGCACTTTTTTCCGGGAAGAAGTCTGGCTCCTCTTACTCACTGCTTCCACTGCTCACTTC
>JAQIXN010002221.1:0-12677 GCA_034698145.1 Proisotoma minuta
CCTAATGTTAAAGGGATATCCTTCTACGGGGTGCTCCAGCTCCCCGTGACGTCACGACTAATCATTCTGGGTAAGACATCCTTCTTCATATGTCCAGTGAGTGGATAATGACCATCCAAAAAGAGGAGTGAGTAGGAAACTTGAATGCAAATCCACGGAAAAATGTGGGGCAACTTATTCCGCATAAAATTTGTCAATTCAGTTGTTGTCGGGCTCGTATAACCATGAAGCCATTCAGGATTGAAGCGGAACACGTGCACATAAACGTTAAACCAACGCAGCATTTTGTTTTTGGGGAGGATTAGCTTGTTAGCCAAAGTTGGGGACAATATTGTTGACAATTCCCTTTCGGCGTGGATTAGGTGGAAACCCAATCTCTATTTTCCTGATCTTTCACAAAAATAAAAGTGAAATGAGATGCAGTAAAGTAAGCATTTACCCAAAACGCATTTAAGCAAAGTATTATTTTTTGGAGTATAAAGTAAGTAAAAGCTCAATCTTAAGTGCAAATATTTAATTGGGCTCATCTGAAAATAATTTATTCATTTACAAAAAGGCACATTGTTAACAATTTGGTATGAAAGCTTGTAGCCTCAAGGTCTCAAATCACAGAACAATGGACATAAATCTAAATGCAAAGGAATAAATTCAACTGGAAAAGTTTGCACATGAGATTTGTTTACAAATTCTTTTCCGAGTTACAAAAATATAAGAACGAATTTAATATTCATTGAATAACCAATAAGTTGAGAAGATGATGAGATGAAAGTGAGACTACTTTTATGATGTTGTAAATATAACAAGGGATTATGGATGATTATTGCATTAAGACAGTTCGGGGCAATAAAATAAATCAGCTTTTACCAGAAATTGAAAGTCATTCAGTCGAATGAACCAGAAATTTGGAATCAACTGCAGTCCCTGTAGTCAACCTGCTATAAATCAGGACCCTTGGAAAGAATAGAAGCCGATGGGGTAAGAACACAAGACAGGGAAAGCAGTGAATGGGAGTCGTAGTTGGACATTAAAAGCTCTTTTGTCCCTCAAGGGACCTCCTCCTCATACTGAATTTGCCTGTAAGGGTCTAACCCCATTTATCACATCTCAACATCATAACAGCCGGATCAAAATGAATAACTACGCGTATAATATAAATGAAGGGTACATGTACATAAAATGAATAAAAGAAAGCATACATACATCCATACACTGTTTCACCAGCTATTGCATACAGAGCAATAATCATAATAATAACATACCCGATATATGCGGAAAGGATGGTAAAAGTTTTGAAATGGAAGGGGACCTTACTTATGGGCTAGTGGATTGTCGCAAAACAAAGTGATTTCGTTTGTGCATGGTTCAGTCAGATCATATCCGGTCGTCCCAAAGTCCACACACGCGACTAGCCTTCGGTCTCATTAACTTGGCTCAAAGTCACACATATCCAAGTCACACGACCAACAACAATCCCCTCAATTCGATACAGTTTTACAACACAATCAATTAGTCAAACCACAATAAGATTACTTGCAAACATACACAAACATTTCAATAATTGAGTGAAAGTTTTTTCAACACTTTGCATAAATAATGAGCTACGCTTCAAGTGAATATTACTGCTCCGACAGTTCTTCTGATTCATATCCAACAAGTCCCCAAAAACAATTCCGTCCACTTTCATCTGGAGGACCATTGCAACCATTCTCGGAAAACCAATTTGAAAATATGAGCTACAACAATAAACCGAATTTACAAGATCGAGAAGTGTCCACAAGCGTCAATGGTAGTAATTCTGGGGGTGGTGGTGGACGAAGGAGAACTCGAAGAAAAAGTCCAACTGTGGTCCTTCGTTTAAAGAAATTCAGGAGAATGAAAGCAAACGACAGAGAGAGACATCGGATGCATTTGCTCAATGATGCTTTGGAAAGACTTCGCCTTGCCCTTCCAGCCATGCCACAAGATCAAAGACTGACAAAGATTGAAACACTTAGATTTGCCCACAACTACATATTTGCATTAACTCAAGCTGTGGTGGTTATCAAAAATTTGCGTGGTTCTGGTCCAGAGTCATCAGAGCTAAATCAGCCAACTTCTCCAATCGCGTTGGCTTGTGGGGGCGAGTTAGAGCTTGTGGATGGACAATATATTGTGAGAGTGGGGAATGTGAGAATTGTTCTGGATCGAGAAGGAAATCTATTGGACACAATGGCAACAAGACCAGCCACACCCCCATTAGACGACAACAATGATTACAATGGCAGCAGCAACTGCAGTTTTGCAGGGGGACAAACTCAGGGGAATTCATTTCAACCGACGACAATGTCGGAGCAGTTCTCAGGATATGCAGACGAGTTAAACTTTCACCATCATCATCAAACACTTCATCGTCCCAATAATCCCATCAATTACAACAACAATTACCCAGAGAATGAACAAGATGATCCTGAGCTGGCTAATTTACCGTATGCATCCGGGTCACGTGTCGGAGATTTGGGACAACACGTGTCTGGCGTTGGGTTTCGTCACCATCCACCGCCCCTTCATCACTCGTCTCCAGTTGTAAGCCCTCATTCCACAACCCACAACAGCGGCAGCCGTCATCAATACACACATCATAATCAAACCAATAATAATAATAACAACTTTATAATTGGTAGTCCTGTTCGAGCAGGGTCTCTAAATTTGGTACATAGTCCCTCAGGGACCATTTCTTCAACCACAACTAATGGGACAGGGATGGATTTAAGCAGCAGTTTGGACGAAGACTCCGCTTCAAATGTCAGCTACAATAGTTTGTATGATCACGATCCAAATGTCCCAGTTGAAAATACCTCTCATTATGCATACTATTAAAATACTTTTAACATTTATATCATGAGTGAATTTATATATTGCAAATAGTCTCATTCTAGTCTTGTCTCATTTGTAGTCTTGTGTTTAATCTGTGATAATTAATTAAAAATATAACATATATAAGTAAGCATTATTTTTCGACATTAAATTATTTTTGTAACATGTCTAGTCGAAATATTGTACAAAGAAAAAAGTGTCAGTAAAAAAATAATTCATTGAGCAGCCAAAATCACTCTTTTTCATCATAATCAATCTTTGGCATTGTAGTAGCCGACTAATCCCATCCATTGTTGTAGGTGTAAATGCAAATCCAACCGAATCGTTCAGCTTATTTCCGCAACAATGAACTCATTTTTAACAAATGGGGAAATCAGGGATTATTTTACCCGACCCTTCGAGTTATTCTACTGTTCATAATGCAAGGCACTTTATAATGGGGAAATGCATATTCCAATTCAATTTACAGGGCTATTAGCATTTCACTATTACTCCGAATGAAACGCATCAATAGTTTTGGGGAAAATTGTAAATCCATTTCCTAAGTAGCCGTGGCCCTTGGACAAAGGGTCAACTAAACAGAATGACGCGTAATAACTACATAAAGCGACTTTGTTTTTGACAGAGTTTGACAGCGCATGTTTTTACTACCAGACACGCTGCTTGTAAAATCAGATGTAATTTCAGCTGGTATAAAATTATCACAAGAAATTGGCATGGGTGTGGATTCTTGTTCAATTTATGGCTTGGAGTCGCAAGTAAGATTGTTATATATAAGCTTTAGTACGATTTGTACTTCAAAATGGGTTTAAATTTTACATTTTTTTAGGGAAGAGCACTTTGCTCTCATCCGTTAGGGGATCAAGACGCCATCCGTTTCTATGTAGGGACACTATCCCCTAGGTCAGAAGGTCAACTCCATCAAATTGACTTTGACGAAGAAACGAATCACATAACAAGAAAAATTTACAAGCCAAAAGTAGGAGAAATATGGCAGTTGCAATGTTCTCCTTCTCATACAAATCTCATTGCCCTTACATACAACGATATCAAAGGTATGCATGCTACACTGTATTTTTAGATTTATTTTTTAATAAAATCATATTAATTTCTTAAAATATCAGAAAATTCAGCCAACTTTTGCGGAGGTATTTGGGAACTTCCCGACCCCAAACTGAGTGAAAGCAATCAAGAGATGAAAGCGCTATATAAGTTTGATGATGAAGACATCCCAGGACAAGACGTTAAATGTGTGGATTGGAATACTTCAAAACCTGGCAGACTAGCTGTTGTTTATGACGAAGGTTTTAAAGTTTGGGACCTGAAAGACGGAGGGACTCCTCAAGTAAATATAAACTAAACGAAACATTCGGCATTTTAAATATTCTGATGATCATGATTACTAAATCATGATTTGTAATTTTTAAGGGCCACTCAACATTCCAGATATTTCCAACTAGCAATGAATTGGTTTCATCAGGGACTAATAAAGGACCAGAAGTATATATGGGTAAATGGAATCCGCACTTGGATGGGAATCAATTTAGTCTTTTGCGTGGTTCTTCTGTTAAGGGGATCGATATCCGAAGTATGCAACTTGTTTGGGAGTTTAGTTCTGCCCATAAATTTCAAGTAAGGGATATCGACTTTAATCCCAACAAGCAGTATTATTTTGCAACCTGTGGAGATGATTGTGCCAGTAGATTTTGGGATATTAGAAAACCAAATGAATGTCTTAAAGAAGTTTGCGAGCATTCTCATTGGTAAGATATATATATAAAATTAGAATTTTATTGATTTTAACTTGCTAATTTATTGGTTATATATAGGGTTTGGAGAATACGATACAACCTATCACATGACCAATTAGTTCTTACTTCTGGAAGCGATTCTCGAGTAAAAAATATTTTTCTAATTATTAACATATCACATAATTTTTTATTGATGACTGCCGTTGATCTTTAAATACTACCATTTCTCTTGTTGCAGGTTGTTCTCCATGCATTGCCATCAATATCTTCAGAACCAAGTGGGCACATGATTTATACAGAGTTAGATGAAGGGGAAGAGGGCGAAGGACCAACCCCACAAAGGGAAAATAAGTAAGTAAATAAAGCGATTATAAAGATTGGCTAATTTATTTTTGATTGTGCTATTTTAGATTAGAGGAAGGCGTTTTAGCAAAGTATGAAGATCACGAAGATGCAGTCTATGCAACAGAATGGTCAAGCTATGATCCCTGGATATTTGCTTCTTTAAGTTACGATGGCCGTTTAGTGATAAATAAAGTTTCTGAATCTCAAAAGTATAAAATACTATTGTGAATAATTGCAATAAAAAATGTTAAGAAATTAGTTATTTATTCGCGTCCGAAAATTGTAAAAAATACATTTTATATAAATAGAATAATAAAAATACTAATGATAGCTATCGATCAAATTTCATTTTTGCTTTCGCTTGAATCTAAAGGTCTCTTATTATTGTCATTTTGGGTTAAAATTTCTTCCTTTGTGGCTTTGTCGAGAAAATGATTGTCCACCAAAAAACGGCAAACTTGTAGCACCATATTTTTTTCTCTTCGAATATCGGGAGCCAACAACTGAAAATTAACAAAGATTAGATTTACAAATAATATATAAAACAACAATATATATTTTCGAAAAAATTATTACCCTTTGAAGCAATGTGTATTTTCGTTTAATATTTTTCGCTTGGTTAACGCAATTTTGTTGTGTCGTTCCTCTTTTATTATTTTGTTTGGGATGTCTTTCTCGTTTGTTAACTTGCTTTGGTTCTTTCGATTTATTCTCCACGGTACTTGGATTGGCACTGGCAGCTTTAATTGCTAATGAATCTGGATTTTCAACCGTTTTTATGACGGGGATTTCTTCTGGAGCCTCATCATCAGAACTTGGGAGCGTCTCGACAATGGTAAGTGGTGTTGATGAAGTGGTACTTTTTTGTTTATCTTTCATTTCAGCTCTTTCGGTACAATTTACATCTTTATCTAAAGAAAGGAATATTTTTTTTAAACTATGAGTTGAATACAGTAATAAAGTTGATTTAATAAACTTACCTTTGTCTTTTTCCCTGTCCTGATTTTCAGGCTCGATATCACTGCTATATCCACCTAGTCCTAGAACATCTGTATAACCAACATTATTTTTTTCTGCTGTCGAAATATGCTCAACAGCCAGACTATTTTCAGCGGTTGCAGGTTCTGCAATTTCAGATGGTTCATCAATCTCATCAATCTCATCATCTGTAATGTTAAACTCCAAATCATTGCTGCTAGATTCAGTGTTGTGAAATCTGCCTAAAGTCAGTTCAGTATTGTCCTCTTGATCGTCCTTGATCCAGTTTTCTCTACTGAATCCAACAACAGTCCCATTTGCACTCAATTCAATGTCCGTATAGAAATTCACTAGTCTTAGCACAGGGCTGTGATTAAAAATTGAAAAAAAGTTTTCCTCAACAGCTTCACCAATTTTTGTTTTCTTTTTTGGTGGAAAATCTACATCTTCTTCACTTTGATATGCTGAAGCTGGTCCCCGCCGTCGAAAATTAGGTCCCCTTTTTTGATGTTCGGGAATTATTTTATATCGAAAAACTTTACAATCCAAAAGATCATCTTCAGCATGCAGTGTTTCTCCTCGTGATTTTCGTTCATCACGCTCTGCTCTTTTTCTGTTTATATTGATTGGGCTCGGCCAATTCTTTTTTCGTTCCTCTTTCCATTTTGCAATATCTTCAGGAGTGTCATAGCCTTTTATACGTTGAAAAAGATTTGTCGAGTGTTGAAGTTCAATATGTTTCATTACAAGTTTTGCGTGAGCAGTATATGTACATCCGTCAAGTCTGAAATTAAAATTATTTATTTTATAAATTTGAAAATCGTGAACAAGAACAATGTGAAGAATAAAGCATTTTAAAACTCACTTGCATGTTAGGTGTTCAGTTTTGTGGGTATCCAACTGTTGCAGAGATTTAAATTCTTTATCACAAGGATCACAGTAAAATTCCGGTGGCTTTATGTCTGGCATTTTAAATTTCGGACTAAGTGATTGAGTTTGGGGGACAAGGACGGGATTCTAATAGGAAAAAAAATAATCAGCATCAAAATTGAAACTGGAAGAATACAACATATACCTTTTGGTTGTGTATGATTTTGGCATCATTAACAGCCATACTGACTTCATGTCGTTTAATTTTAAAATTTCGATGATTCTCCTCTGTCCGATTTTTATCGTAAGCATTCCATAGTTCATCTTTTTCCTTGATGAGTGCTAATAGTTGTGGAGTCATCCAAGGGTTGTCCTTTCCGTGGTCATTTTGCTGAAAATTTTGCTGTTGATGGGGACCTTTGGTGAAATTTGGATTGAAATTGGCATGCCCCTGGGGATTTTGATTATGGACGTGTGGTCCCCTGAAATGACTATGACCTCTACCACCTCCCCCTTAAAAGTTTCATAAATCAAGTTAATAAAACGCGTTACATAATGAAATAATGTTTTGCTTACTATTAAATCTGGGCCCACCCCTTGAATGTTGGTCACCCCAATTTTCGAAACGTGGTCTTGGTGGTCCTTGTCCTCTAAAGTCCCCATTTTGATAACCCCTCCCCCTCATTTGACGCTGATGAGGGTTAAACCCCCCTCTTCCTGGTCCAGGAGTGGGTGTAGTCACATTTCGAGATTTTCCTCCTCTTGGCGCAGAATAAGGGTTTGGATATGGAGCGTCACGATCTTGGTACATTGTTATTATTAGATAATTACAAATTGACTAAAATTATAACAACACAAAAGAAAATCGTCCACGAGCCGAGATCGAGATCAACCACATGCTCATTTCCCTCAATGCATACGACGATTTTTTATGTATTGGCAAAATGAGACTGAAATTAAAAAAATAGTTGATTAATTTATGAAAATGATATCCGAAATTTCATACAAGTTTTTTATCAAACGCTACGATTGATATAATATCGATATTCATGGACATTCATGGACAGATGGACATTTAGAAATCTGCTATTTTGCCAAGCTGCCCCAAAACTATCCAAAGCAGGAACTTCCAAAACTCTTTTCGAGTGATTTGTTTTCCAGATTTGACGTTTTTTTCCATCGTGGAATAATAACTTTTGGATAAAAAGGGGAGTGATTAGAAGTGTTAAATAAATGGGAGAGGTGAGTGGAAGGGAGGCCCCCTCCCCCCTCCTCCAATATTCCATTGTCAAAGGGATCTTGGAAAGACTCCCGTTCGTCGATCTCCTGGCCACTTCCAAGGTCTGCAAGTTGTGGAATGAAATCGGTCGCGTGGTTCGCAAACAGCGGAAGAATAGGGCGGAAACCGCACTGTGGCACCCATATGGTCAACATACGGACGAGGTCTTTGAATATTACAATGGACAGTCCGTGTCCCCAGCTGTGACGACATTTATTGAAACGACGGCTCCAAGTATTGGTTTCCCATCAGTAGCAGCACTAGTCCAAGAACAAAGCTGGAGTCCTTTGCTGCCCCAACTAAGGTCATGGGTGATGGACGATTTTTTGGATGCTTATTCCGAATCCCAATTTTGCGTTGTGGTGTCGACGGCGGCTGTAGACGAATACATGCCATCTGGTACTTGATATCTGATTGCAACACTAATTATTAAATCAGAGGCACTAATAATGATATTGATTAATGCAGATGAAGACAATGGGGCAAAACTGAAGATTGTGCTAAACGACATTCCAAAGGCAATTCCGTGCTTTTTAACGTTTAGCTACGGAATTATTGGCTCTCTAAAAGATGAGGCTAAATCATTGGAGATGGAAAATTCGGAAATGCCCATGATTAGTCTTTTAAGGATTCCCAAAGTCCCTGGACTCAAGATCAAAATGTTTACAGTCACAAAAGAAACCAATGCAAAATACAGGGGAAAAGTTGATGACAGAAATTGCGAAACAATTTTGAATATAAGTCCGAACGATAATGTGAAAGGAATCGTGTTATTCCATACGGATGTACGAAAGGCAGGCTCACTCAAGGATGCCATTTTCCAGTATATAAAGTAAGTTGTCTTGTATTACCTTTGAAAGAATAGAAAAGTGATTGTTATCTTAATATTTTAGAAAAAATCCTCATGTGGCTCTCGGAGGTGAGGTGGTTCGACGACCAGAGATTTTGTTACATTAGATTAATCTTTTCATAGTTTTATTAATATCTTGTGTAATAAAAATCTAGGTGGATCTCATTACCGCAATTTGGCGTCAATCTGTGAAGGGGACAACACGCCCATAGGGGCAGGCCTTATCATTTGTGGGAATGATAATGATGTTATTGTGGCATCAGTCGCATTAGTTGACTCGAAAATCAGCAGGAGGAACGAACAAAAACTGATTGATGTATGTACACTAATTCTGTTTATTTCTTTAAAAAAAACTATATTCGACACAATTTTTTTATTCTTATTTTCAGATGAAATCTTGTGAAATTCCTGGTGGTGACAGTTTTGGTTTGTTAATGTTTGCATTAATAATATAATATTAATATTTTCTTAAAGTTTTTTTTTTATGTTTTCAGCATTAATGTTTGCTTGCAACGGACGAGGTGCAAATATGCACGGTGCCACAAATGTAGAGTGTAATCTGTTTCGAAGGCATTTTCCAAGAACAAGTTTAATCGGAACTTTTACCGGCGGAGAATATTGCCATGAAGTTATCCCAACAAAACATGTTCCAACAGCTCCAAAACGACCTTCAAATATTGAGTTTGCTTATACAACCGTATTTGTATTCGCATCTTACAAACATCCGACAAGACTTGCAACGGCAGAACATAGATCATAAAATCAAAACAGGAAAAAAATGTAGTTATTGTACTCGTTAGCCTATACAATTAAATGCCCGTATCGCCAACATTTCCGTATTTGTTTTGCTCATATCCTGATTATGAAATAGAAAATAAAACAAAAAGGACCTGTAATTCAAATAATTTAGCCTTTAGTCTGGTTCAATTTGTTAACTTCAAACGATATTACTTATTTGTTGACTTTATCTTTCTATTTCGAGATTTTATTATTCCCCTCATATTTGTCGCTTATCCATGTATGCATATTACTTGAACAAATAAATATTGCAAATTCAGTCTTATCCTAAAGTCTTTGTTCACCCCTTATTAAAAGACGACACTATTACATAATGTGCATGAATGAATTGATATATGCAAAGCAGGCAGTGAGTTTGTGGCTATTACTTCTTTGTACAGGTATTATACATATGATAAATGAGAAGAGAATTTCCACATGTGCGTTCTCAGGGCTTTAAAATTAATTATTTAGAGTGTCTTTTCGCATTCATACAGATTCCAGATTTCATTGTACAAATATGGACGCTTTATTAACAAACAGAGTGAAAGCCTGGAAAGATCGTGGTCATTCTGAAAATTTTCGTGGCTACAATATTCATTGTTTATTTGAAGAAAGGAATCAATCGAAAGGACCTCTTCATGTGATATGCCACGGGTAAAACTATTTTTCTACCAAGGTTTCATATATCTCCTCTTCAAAAAATAAAAATATTTGTGGGATTGTTGTTTGACAGCTACCCAAGTTCATCCTATGATTGGATCCGAGTTATAGATAAAATCTCTGATACTGCAAATATTTTGGTTTTCGACTTTCTGGGATTTGGGCTTTCTGACAAGCCTTCGGAACATAATTACACTCTTGTTTGGCAAGCAGATTTGGTAGAAGAATTGATACTCAGGCACAGCAATAAAGAAAGTAGTGCTGGGAATTCTGAGGTTGTTCTAATAGGTACTAAGTAATGAGACCACATCAAATCTCATTTATTTTCACACGTGTTCTGAAATATTTTATAGGACATGACATGGGTACTTCTATTGTATCAGAGTTGATTGCCAGAGATATTGAAGGATCCATCAATCCAAAAATTAAACTTTTGGGAGCATTCTTATTTAATGGAAACATGTTTATGGAAAGGGCAAATTTAATTTTGGGACAAAAATTACTCAGAAGTCGCATATTTGGACCGCTAGCTGCCAAATTGACTTTCTCCTCTGTGTTCAAGTGGCAGTTTGGTTCTGTTTTCTCAAGTTCACATCCTCTCACCCGAGAAGAAGGAGAAGATCAATGGACTCTTATGAGTTGGAAGGTTTGCTTGAAAATTTTACATGTAGCAAACATTTTATTAAATTTAAACTCAATCTTTTTTCAGAATGGACACAGAATAAATGATAAACTGATAAAATATACTTTTGAACGGGTAGAGAAAGCAGAGAGATGGCTTGGAGCTGTTAAAAATTGGAAGAAACCAATTGCGTACTCTTGGGGGATGAAAGACCCGGTTTGCGGTCCATATCAACTGGAAGGATGGAAGGAATTGAGACCGCATGCAAATCTAATTGAGATGAAGGAGCTCGGTCACTATCCCCAAGTGGAAGACCCCGAGGAGTTTGTCAACGTGATGAGGTCGAGTCTTGACATTTTGCTCAAATCTCAGAAATGAATAGTTTTGACTTCATCTACTATTTATTTCGCTACACACAATGAACAATAATTTACGTAATGCAAATAAGCTCAAATTAAAGCATTTCTTATATACTCTGAATTTGAAAATCTAATTTGAAATAAATATTAGTTTGGATGGAACATTTCGTATTTTTATAGATCACTTGAAATATTGAAAATGAAACATTTTGATAAAAAAATAAAACGTTGTAAACGTTGGAAGTAGCTCGCCATATAAAACAGAAAGTTCGGATTTGTAGAACTATGCAATTTTGGGATTGCGTTTTTGACTTCCATACAAACTTTTTATAGATTAAAATCTTAAATTTGATTTCCTTACAAATGTTGTATATGGACTGAAAACTAAAGCTTTGAATATCAACAAATTTTGTATGGACTACAAAAATACCTACGAGAGGGGCAAAGTGGCCCGGGGCAAAGTGGCCCGTGACGGACAGACGGACGGCGGGGGCAAAAGCAATAGCTCTCCAGGTATGGCGAGCTAATAATAAGCGAAAGTAGTATTCAAGGCAGAAAATATATGAAGCTGCATAAAGAAGCGTGAAAAGTTACGATGCCAAAAGCACGTTTTACTCTGGAGTTCAAAGTTAACAAGCGTCGTAATGGCTTTCTCCAGAAGCATGTTATTTAGTTTTGATTATTAAGATGAATTGACTTCGTTTAGATCAATTTACTACACAACTATAAAAAAAATTGCAATTTCTTAGAGGCTTATAGTTAACAACCACCACCAATTTAAGTTTTAGAATATTTAGATTACATCTGTACTCTGAGACGTATAGTAAAATTAGATCCAAAATTTTGCGAAATTGACTTCTCCTTCAAAGTAAAGTTAAAAATTCTTGGCAAATTTTTTAAAAAAAGTTTGACAATTTTTTCAGGAAATAGATGTACAAGTTGTACAATATAACCTAAATGGAAAAAAGTCCAAAAATTGTCATATTAATGGGAGTTGTTTTGTAAAACTGGATTAATAAAAGCTGGATTTTACTTTTATATAACCTCCCACAATCTAGAAGCAAACTTAAAAAGTTTTCTTTCAACAATTTGACACAAAGTCCAATGTGTTCTGTTGTTGGGTAAAGTTCTAATAAAAGTAAAAATATAATCGAAAAATCAAAAATTATATATAAGTATATATTCCACAATACACTTTCATTATTTTCCAAGTTGAAGAAATTAGTTTTACATCAGCAGAATGTACAATTTTACTAGCACTTGATATATCTGATAGCAAGACTAAAGATATGATTCTATACTTTCTACACAGTTTCTTTGCTGAGGATAT
>JAQIXN010002222.1:0-12675 GCA_034698145.1 Proisotoma minuta
AATGAGGGCTGCTTCAGGACGCAGTTGTTCTGCCCCCGATGCGGGAGCGAGTGGGGGCTCCCCGACTCCGGAGTCGCCCCCTACGACTACAACTTCATCATGAACGGGCTCAAACTGTACAATTGTGCAGGATGTCTCTTTGATTTCGGATGCATGACGGCTACTCACAAGTAAGTGGGAGAAAGAGCATTGCCAAAACCTAGTCTTAAATCAATTTTTAAAAAAACTTTGCAGATGCCCCCACTGCCGCCGTCATTTCGACTACCATCCCAGCGACTACCACCGAAAAATCAACTGCCCAAACGCAAAATGTGGGAAACCAATCGGATTTTTCCTCTTCCACGTCAGTGACCGCGTGGAGAAAGAGTACAGGGCTGAAATACGGGCAAAGCAAGAAAAACTGCAGAAAGAAAGAGAGCAGCTGCAGGTATTTTAAAAGTGCAAGTGTTTCCCCTGTCTATCTATCTGTCGCTAAATTGTGATGAACTAAAACTATGAACTAATTTATTTGTCTCTTTCCTTGACAACTTTCGAACATTAAGATCTTAAGAGATAAAATTGGGTTTTTAACCTCATAAATTGGGTTTGTTTTGACGTCATGGATGACTAAAAATGGGCCAAAGACCTTAGTTGGTGTCAAAATGTCTCCCTGTTTCAAAGAAAGAGGTTTAATTTAAGGCTGTTTTACATTTTTTCAAATTTCAGGGTCGGAGTGCACGTGCCAAATCCCGCGGAACAACGGGCGCAATGGAATTTAGCGGGAAACTCAAACTGTTCCTCCTGAATCTGTTGGACGACTGCCCCCAGTGTGGGGATGAAGTGGAGTCCTCTGCCGAAGAACGAGAGGCTCATTTAAAAGGCTGCAACGATAAGAAGAAGCAGGCGGAGTACGCAAAGCGATTGAAAAGCGAGGAAGAGCTGAAGGAGAAGAAGGCCAAAGCGAAGGAGGCAGAGGAAGAGGCACAAAATGCCCAAAGTTGGGAATATTTGGGGGGAAAGAGCACGGACATGTGGCTGCTTACTGAGGCCCAGGTTTGTCGTGGATTAGAAAGTTTTGGGGGAAAATTTTGTCAAATTGTAGAAATTATCGAGGTCAAATCGTGTTTCTGTTATATTTGGTCGAATTAGGATCGTTTGTAAGGTTTTAGAATCTGATTTTGCTGTTTTTAATATGGCCAAATTGAATGCACGATCTATTTGATTTCCAACAACTTTACCTATTGACTCAAATCTTTGTAAGCATAATGCTGAATGTCTACCTTAGATTAGTTTCTACTTTGTGCTCTAAAGATCAAAGTCAAGATTATGACCTAAACCTCAAAATATCCTGAACTCATGTTTAATCTTTTAATACTGTTAATGGGCAGTTTAGGATCTAATTTTAATCCATTTTTAGTGGTGTTTGACAATAATTAACGTCTACTTATGTTTGTTTTAGGTGCATGCCCTTTGCGGGAGCTACACAATCCCGACGGAGGGTCAGAGCAAGGAAGAACTAATCACGAAGATCGTGGCGCATCGGAACAATTTGGATTCCAAACGGATGCTCACTGATGGATCAGGAGCTGGGGGTAAATTATTTCACTTCTGATCTCTATCGATGTAGGGCTATTTGTCAGAAGGGTTAAAGAGTATAGCTTTTAATACAAGCGTCTGTCGTTGGGTTTCCTTGGCAACTAGTCAATATTTTGTCAATATTTTAACTTTTTACACATGCTGGTCACCTTGGAGACAAAATTCAAATAATTATTGAATTACACGTTTCATTTGTATCATCCCGAATTTTAAAAACTGTCTTTTTCGGATTTTCCAGAAGTGGCGCCAAAGCGGAAGAAGGTTTCCCTCTCCCCTCAAGATCTGCCGTCGAACATGGAGTCGTTGAGCGTGGGTCAGCTAAAGGCTTTTTGCGCCGCAAATGAAATTCCAATTTCCAAGGGGAAAGCAAGCAAAAGCGACATCATCAAGGAAATCAACAAAGCCGTCTTCAAAGATGAAATGCTGCGGCTGAAATAATTATTTTTTTCAAATTTTTCAACATTATCCAATTTTCTACTTTTCTTTGGCAAACGCTTTGCTTTAATTTCCCATTCGATGAAGTATTTTTTTGTAAAGAAGGACGGCTGTAATTTATATTAAGTGATATGAGTTAATAAACTTTTGTGATTCAGGGAAAGATTGGATTGTTTTTGGTGATTTTGGCGATTCGAATGCGTTTATTTTTTTGTTTTGTATTTGACAATTAGCTAAAACGTTTATAAAGTGTCAAAAACATAAATAAGGCGTCTTGGCTCTTCTTTTGTTAAGTATGTTTACAAAAGTTTATTTTTTATCTTAAGCAAAAGAATGATCTACGGTTATTAAGCTATCCTCAGCTTGTTTTAAATATTCTATCTCTAAAATTTCTAGCAGGCGGCAATAAAGTTGGCTGAATGAAGGTCGTTGGGATGGATCCGAATTCCAACAGGATCGCATCACTTCGTGGCTGTTGATAAGATAAAAATTGCATCAATAATGACAAAAGAATTATTTTTTTATGCTTATGCTTTTTAATTAAAATTATGAAAATTTAATTAAAAATTGAAAATTGAAAATTTAATTGAAAATTAGAAAATTAAATTTAAGAAAAATTATGCTTTTTATTTCGTTTTTGCTCTTTCATTACGCGATCTCGAACCTACAACGTGAACTTTTCCCGCCTTATTGAAAAAGCAATAAAGCGGCTATTTTTGATCAGCAAATTTTTTTGCTCTGTCGTACTTAACATTTCCATAATCGCAATCTTACATTTGGCGGGTGGCGTATTTAGGACACCGGAGCCGCCCTCCATTCTCTAGAAAAGAAACGAATTCTGAATTATATTGTACTGCTGCGGAATACGGCAACTCCGCGAAACTAAAAACTTCCCACATGAAAATCCCAAAAGTCCAGCAATCTGAGGCATGGGAAAATTTATAAGTATGCAACGTTTCAGGAGCCAACCAACGCCAGGGGAGAGCCGTTTCCTGAAAAATTCAAATACTGTAGGAATTTGTGTCATATTTGTTGGGTAATTTCGATTTTGGGGTTGTGCTAATTGCGAGTAAATTTTTCTGAAAAAAGTTTTAAAGAAAGTGTTTCATTTTTCTTTTCCTTGCATTGAAAAAAATTCACAAGCATGGCAATGGCAATTTTTACACGGGTTTTCATATATTTTTTTGAATTTGTGGCGTTGCGTTGAAGCGAAATTATTTGGGTGTTATTGTTTGTACAAATTTCTAACAAATTTTACGGTTTCAGGTTCTTGGGTGCAACAATCGATAGAAAGAATATAAAACAGTATGGATTTTTACCCTCGTTGCCATAACATATTTCCTGTATTCATAAATTTTCTTGGAATGTCCAAAATCTGAAATTTTTGCGGTATAGTTTTCATCCAGCAAAACATTTCGAGTTGCGAGGTCTCCGTGAACAATGTGTTTCGAGGCAAGGAATTCCATAGCAGAACAAACTTGGCGGGTGAATAGGAGAAGTTGATAGGTCGAAAAGGGTTTGAGGTGAAGGTCAAGATGTGTCAAATAGCCGGGGATTTGGTAAATTCGGGATTGTGCATAATGTTGAGCTCTCTTTTTGTGTAAAACGCTTTCGAGAGATCCCAAATGGCAGAGCTCAACGACGACATATATGTGACCTTTAAAAAGAATAAAATAATAATTTTGAAAATTATGAGAATGTAAATTTCACTTGCAAATCATATTTTAAATAAATTTATATTTAAGTAATTATCTTATATTTTTAAAAAACTAATTTTATATTTAAAAAAAAAATTAGATTACGTCTCAAATTTTTTCAATTAAATTATAGATAAAAATCCATATTTATTTTTTTAAATTTTAAATATCAATACCTTTTTGGAAATCCTTTGTTTGCACTCCCAACAATTGAACAATGTTTGGATGTCGTCCAACTTGATTCATGATTTTTGCTTCGGACAAAAGAGCAGTTAACTCTTCCTCTTCTGTTGGCACACTTTTCCTTCGATTTATCTCCTTCCTTTGAACTTTTTTGACGGCTACCAAATCACAATTGTCAAGAATTCCTTGAAAAACTGTTCCAAATTCTCCCCTGCCCAAAATTACATCATCCACTTTCAGCCTACGGGGAGAAATTTCCACAGATTTTGGAAATGTATTTTGGGTTGCTATTGATTCATTAACTTTGCTTTCGTTTATACATTTAAAATTTTTCATAACTTTAACTAGTTTGACGTTTTGCCGGAAAGTCTTTTTCCTCCTGCAAAACAACAAGATGATGAAAAGTATTAATCCGAGGGAGCTGCCAATAATTGCATAAAGCTTCCAATCGTGTTCACTTTCGCCGTCATTTTCATTGGATTCAGTAGTAGCCATTTCGATTGTACTCTGTTCGGTTGATTGTTGCATTGTTTCGGTTGATTGTTGGGTTGTTTCCGTTGATTGTTGCATTGTTTCGGTTGATTGTTGGGTTGTTTCCGTTGATTGTTGGGTTGTTTCCGTTGATTGTTGTGTTGTTTCCGTTGAGGGATGCGTTGTTTGGGTTGATTGTTGGGTTGTTTCTGAAGATTGTTGGTCTGGTGTTGGCTCGGTAATTTCACCCGTAAAGTGCTCCGTTGTTTTTTCTGTACTTGTTTCAGTTGTCGGCACGGTGGGTTCAAGTGTCGTAGAACTGTCTACATCGTTCAAATCAATGTAAAATATCTCATCATGATACAGATCATAGGGACTATCCCAGCTGAAGGAATGCCCACCAAAACAATAAATTCTGTTCATCCCCAAAACAAAGGCACATTGGGGTGCAACGTCATAAAATCCCCTTTTATCATCTAAGGGCCAATTTCCAACCGGAAGAAATTCAAGGGATGGGGTCGGACTTGGGACAAATCTCAGGATTCCTTCGCGACTTGGCGTAAAATTTTTGGGATGTGGCCAAAATCCTGCGACAAGGTAAATCGCGGCTCCATCCGTGACCGCAGAATGAAATGTCGTCAGCTGCAACAAATCGTTATCTTGAAGAATTGGAAAGAGTTCTAATGAGCTTAGATTTAATTCCCAAACACTGTAATTGCCTTTGCTGTAGGAGGGAAATACAAAAGCTCGATCATTGGCACAAATTGTAGCCGCTGAATCCAGATCAATTTGAAGGTGGGAGGGTGTTAGAGTTATATTGTTATTTTCCATGTTAAACTCCCAAATCTTGTGAACATCGGCACGGTTATAGCCTCCAAGGATTAAGGTAACATTTTTTTGGGTACAGTGTCGGACGCTGGGATGGAAAATGATGGCGGGCATTTCCGTGCTTTCAACGGTGGTCACATTTTTTTGGTAATCGTAGCTTAAAACTGTAGAATCGGGCGGGTGTCAAATTGATCACAAAATATTGATATAATTTTTTTGAATTTGACAAAATATTCATTGAACAGAATTAAAAGTTCTTAAAAGTTAAGTTAAAAGGCAAATCAATATATCAGAAATTATCTAAATATTATGTATTAAGATCGAGAACTTCCATAAAATGTTTCCTGTATTCTTTCATAAAAATTTCTGCTACTTTTTTTTTTAAATGTAACGATTTTTTGGGCATGATCTAAAAAATCAGTACAAAATTATCCCATAGTTGCCCACAGAAAAACCCAATTCCTTAAATAACCCAAAAACGTCAAAACCACAACATCTCGTTAACTTACCTCTGGCAACTTTGATATTTGCCAAATGAAATTGACCCTATGATCTTTTAACTAGTTCAATATTTCACTTTGTCAATATTTTCAATCAATTTCACACCAACCCGTAGAATCAGCTCCAAAGAGGAATAACTTTCCCTCCTCATTGGGCTGGAGGGAGCCATCATGGAAACTGGAGGTTGGAAGAGTTGCTATCTCAGCTATTGATTCCGATTCGATTGAAAATTTGAAAACTTTGTCATTTCCCTTCCCACAACTCCCAAAAAGATAAACAGAGTCTAGTCCATCGAAATGGACACGATTACAAGATGAATCCGGAGGTAATTTTGTGAGAAGTTGGGTGGCACTCAGTTGAGATTTACAAATTGTGAGGAAACTGAGGGACAAAATAAGAGTAAACACTTTTCCCATTTATTACAGCTTTTGGAAAATTTTGAATATTTTAATGTGCATTGAAGGTGTTTCGTTGGTAGGTATAAAAGTAGAATTAAGGCAAATAATGGGAAATTTGCCAAAAGCTCATGACAAGTGGGCAATTCAAAGAATAAATTATATTATACATAAAGTTGATAAAGAGGATGATGTAATGGAGGAAAACCGACGGATCCATACGTTTCTAAATTGGACAACACTTGTGGATTTTAGGTTAAAGAGAATAAATTGTAAATAATTTAAAGTGTTGTTGGCCTGCATTAAAATAGACAAAAACAAATCCCAGTAAGTAACAATTGAATTGGATTCTGATAAACAATTAATTAAATGACGAACATCCTTTAAAATGAGGGCAAGTTGACCGATAACAGAAAACCAATTAAAAAGTGCTGGTTCATGTTTATACCACCTGTTTTAGATAATACAGGGATATCTTATCTTTATCCTTTATTTTAAACAAAAAAAACTGGTATCGATTATTTTTTTTTAATTTTGATGCCATAATTTAGAAATAATTACCAAAAATAAGATTAAAATAAAACCACTTTGTGCACATAAATAAGTAAGATTCAGGTGCAGTATAAATTATTGTTTCCAATTTTTATTTCTAAATAAAAAGATTTAATGACTAAAGTCATTAAATCTGCTGTGTTACATATATAACTAACACATTTCTAATTATCTTATCTTAACATTTTATCAGTCTATACAGATATTGACTAGATTAGTTTTACAGAGCAGCCATAAATATTTAACAGTAAACTTCTTTAAAAGTTATACCTGATTTGCGAAAAATTAAAAAAATTCAGCTCAAAATTTTTCAAATTTAATAGACTTTCTGCACGGAAATCTCTTTTGCAAACTTAGCATCATTGGCTCCGTAATATTTTCGTAAACTCTGAGCTGAAGCACGTTTTCCCCGCACTCAAACTTCAAACTCGTAATATCTTTCATAGTCGCATTTGAATCGGAAAGAACAAATTCTCCAGGGCCAGGGCAAAAATCATAGATCATAAAACTCCCCTTATAAATTTTAATGCTGCTAATTTCTGAAATGTCTTCGTGCAAACAGTTTGGCTCGGCAAACTCTTCTTCCAGAATGTTTTCTGGGACTAAATCTTCTTTTGGCATTTGTTCAGCTGATTTTTGATACCAAATTGTTGCTGGGACAGCTATCAAAGTTACAACAATTACGATTGCTGACAACAGGATAAAAAGTTTGACAGCATTTGAAGTTGATAAACATTTGTGAAGTTGACCTATAATTATATAAACAGTTACATTTTAATTATTATATGTAGAATATGTAGTTTTTTTTATAAAAATCATACTATTTGTTTCAAAGTTTTCGCTCTGGCTGCCAGACGATGAAGACATTTCAATTTCTTGGTGGTTATTTAATACTGAAGCTGGGCTCAAAATACCATTAAGCAATGGTTTCGTCTCTTCATTTGTAATTTTTTTTGCTGGAATTTAATTAATTATATAAAATAATTTATGTTAAGTGTAAGAAAAGTAAAATTTACCTATAACACCATCAACAACGGTTGAGGGTGGGGGCAGAAATATTTCCTCAACCTTTTCTATTTTCAAGTTTAAAAAAGCTTTAAAAAGTGATATAATTATATCTTGGGAAACTGAACAATTCAATGTAACGAGGTTTGTAGTTTTATTTCTAGCAAAAAAATGATACCTGCAGCATCCATAAAGTTATCAGCTCTCAATAATCGGACAATTGATTCCACAGTTGCTGTTCTCGAATGCTTGCTTTGATATTCTTCCAAAACGCTCCTAATAAATTCATAGTTTAGCTCCTTCTTTTCTAATTCCAGCTGTTGGGCTGGTCCAATCTTCAACATATCCATAAATCTTTGTCGGTCTCTTAATAATGTTGCAGACTCGTAAAGAATCCTCGTAATTTCAGTGATTGAGCGGCTGGTTAATTGAATCTATTTTGGAATATAAATTTATTAACTATTCAAGTGACTAATCAGTTAACATTCTAAGCTGACCTCTAATTTACCACTGTGGCTCAAACTTCCCATTTTATATGACGAGAAGTGGGCACAGAGTACAAACAGATTAGTTTTTATTTCGTAAAATATTTAAGGTTGTAATGTTTTGGGCTCTATAGATATAACTCCACTACAATAAATTTATGAGGATGTTTGATTGATGTTATGTCAAAAGAGGAAGTGTTTGTATGCAAAAAGTTTTTGTAATCATAAAAAAATGATAACTCATATCAGTCATTCAAAACAATGTGGAGTATTTACTTTTTTTTAAATTATACAAACTAAAAATAAATATTAAATAAGGAAGTATGGTATTATTTTTATTTAAAGTTCGTTTTCATTGTAGTTTATTTTAGATGCGGAAATTGTTTTACTTGCAGAGCTCAATATGATAAAAATCTTTGGACATTCGGCGGAAGTTTAGAAATAGCCCCAAATTAGCTCTTTTAGCGACTTTTGCAGTTTGCAAATTTGGCAAATTTATTTTGCTTAATAGTTCCCCGATACTGCAGTTGTCTAAAATGCAAAGCTCGAGAGTTTTTACACTGCCCATTTTAAGTTTTTGGATTCCAGCTGTATCCTTAATTTTGGGTTGAGGCAAAGTGCAATTTTTGACTTCGATTTCATCCCGAAATGAGATTTTGTGAGTTATATTTTGAAGATAACTTAAAGCTTTCCAAAATATTAGGTTCAATTGTTTTGTTTTAAGGTGGATTGAAACGTTTCCACTTGCCAGTGTTGCAATATGAGAATTTGAATTTCCCTCTGTTTTCAGGTCCAGAATAACTATCTTTGTTGAGTTGGTAATTTTTGTTAAATCTTCGATTTTAAGCACGGCAAGCTCATCGTCGGCTTTTTATGGAATTTTAAGAATTTTAGTACTTACTAATTTTGGAAATTATAAGCTTTAGTGCATAAGAAAACGGATTTTAAAGAAAATTTGTCATCCACAGATTTTTTGTCTTAACATTGGATTAAAAATTTAGATTCCTGACGGAATTTTAGGATTTTTAAAAGATAATATGAAAATACTGCAATTTCTTTAAAATCCCTTTCCATTATGCTTATCGTCATTAACTAAATTACCTTGGAAGGAGGGTGGAACATAAAACTGTGCTTTTGCTTGTTTTTCCGCCCTTAGAGGAAATAACATGAAAAGCAGGCCAATTAAGGTGGAGATGGTCATAATTCCAACAAAAGCTAAAGCTGCCCTCCGATTTTTCTGTTGTGTCCAAAATTGACCCCAGTTTCTTTTTTCCAAACTTTTCTTATCTTCTACGACTTTAAAATTGTCAATTTATTAACACAAAAATGTTCATAATTATATTTAAGTTTATGAGCGGGGCTAACAAGGGTTTGTTTAAAAGGAAAACAGTGCATTTTTAGAAATAAAAATCCCTGATTCCGGCTACAGATTACTTATGTAAAAGTTTATCAACCGATAACAGCCAGTCCATATGTAGAGTCATCATTTAAAATTAATTAGAAAACGAAAAATTACCTGAAGATTTTTCTTCTAAATTTATTTTGGGCTCGTTTTCGAGAAATCCGTCGTCTGTTGGTTTGCATTCCATTTCATAAACTTGGATGGAATGCATCTTAGCAATTCTTACACTTCCAACCCTATTCATTTAAAGTGGCTTCAAATTATATTATAAGTTGAAAATTTAAGCGGGAAAATTTAAAAAAATCAAACACGTTTGACAGTTTAAATAAGTTAAATAACAGTTGCTTTTATAATAGGTGTAAAATAATTAATTTTAATATTTATTTTATTAATCGGATAATTCATGTCTTGAAAGATCGGGCAGCAAATCAATGCAGCTCGGGATTGTATAAATTATATTAAAGATTAGAATAGTTTTTTTTTATTTTGATGGATAAGCAAATGAATTTGTTGGCAAATGTGAAATGTGAGTCCTTTTATACCAATTTAGTTTGCATTCCAAATCTCTGTTTGTTTACATAGATTGCTTTATTGAAATCAGGAAATGTTAACAATAATCTTAAAAAATCATACGTTTAGCATTGGGGCTTTTAGAATAAATATGTTAGATAATATCATTGTTTATAAACAAGAGATAACTAGCCAAACAAAACAAATCCTCTTAAGTTGCGATGTCCTTTTATGGGCAAATTTATGGGCAAATGTGTCCTTTTTTGGACATTTAGGAATTTTTAGAAAAGTTTATTTATTGCCGGAACATAAGCAAAATGTTTGCCAAATTAGATATGAATATCATGTTAACTTTTCTAGCAGTTGTATTTGCTTTTTTGCTTTCTTAAGATTTTCTGAGTGCTTTTCTAACAAAATATATTAAATTTATAACTACAGACATACTTTTGAATTCCTGCGAGATTTTATTGTAATAGATATTAACGTAAAGTTGAACTTACGTTGAAATCTTTATAAAAATTGGATTAAATTGATTAAATTCAACTACATTAATTGAGGCATGAACAAAATTAAATTAAATTTATTTTTCTCTTTAATCCCACTTCATATCACAAATGTGTCTAATAGCAACAGAATAATGCATCGGAAGGCCTTTGATATGGAAATCAATTGTCTCATCCAAATCTTGGCCCAAGCTTAGACAATCCGCCAAATTCATAACAATTGTAAAAGTAACCTCTCGATCTGATGCCAACTCTTCACAAACGCTCGTCTCCTCTTCCGTGTCCCCATTGCAGTTGGAATAAAATTGAAGGGTCAACGGGGTCACGCCCTCGGCGTCAGATTTTGGAATCAACTCCGCTCTTTTTGCAATACTATTGTATTCGTCAATCAGGAGTTGGACGACGTTGGAAGAGTCGGATTTTAAAATTCCGAGGGCTGATGGGCTGAGTCGGCTGTGGATAGATCTGTAGTAAGACTCGGAGTTTTGCGTGATAGCAAATATTGGGGTGATTTCGCTCTTTGTGATTATGTCGACAATTTGGTCGTCGGATGGGTAGTCGAAATATATTTCTTGAGCGTACTTCCCGCTAGCGTCCAAGGAGCAGCCGCCGGGAAATGGGGTAAGACCAAAACGCTACAATTTAAAAAAAAATTGAAGAAAATATTTTTTAGCGGTTATGATTTTCAAGTTGTAGGTTAACACCTTTAATACATTTTTTGTATTATAAATTAGTTACCCTTCCATCTCCAGCTTTGTGATATAGAGCATCCGTCAAAATGAGGAGAATTCGTCGCGTTTTTTCCCGCCATCCGATTTCTTTTGGGCAAGCCGCAATTTGATAAATTGCATCAAACTGACTTTCCGCTGTATCTGCTCCATTTAAAATATCAATACTTGCGACGGCAGGCTCAAAACTGTCACCATTTGAAGTCAGAGGAAGATCGTTTCGGAAGCTGTAACTGTTTTAACAAAAAATAGAGTATTAATAAATTTCATAAATTAACATTTTCTTACTCCCCAGATAGTGAAGAGCCAAAATTGAACCAAGGTTTGTCAACATGACTCCCAAAGCCTATTCTGTAATCTTGAGACATATTTCCAACAGCGGATAGGATCTGGGAACTTAAGGCCAACACGTTGTCCTTGTCATCCGCCATCGAGTTGGAGAAATCCATGAGGACGTAAACATCAACGGGGTGGGACTGTAATTTAAACGTTACTTCGAATGTTCGGGTGGAATTTGTGCAAAGGGCAAGAATGGGAGTTGGGGCAGCTTCTTCCCCTGGGGTAACCGTTACAACAACTGGGGCTGAGGAACCACATTGTTCTTCATTACCGCATCCATTTGCGGCAAGATTTTCTTGGCTGTCGCATCTTGGATGGGAGAAGGGGCGTTTTACGCAAAATGAGCAGCCGGATACCGCTAAGCATTCTTCGTAAGAATGGGAATATTTTGTGCATTGAGACCCTAAAAATGAATAATGTAGTTTTGAGCTGACAAAAGAATTTGAATTAAACTAAATACCAGAGCCTTCAGTGGTAGGTTCAGGAGTGGTCGGGGTTGGCTTAGGAGTGGTAATCTCTTCAGTGGTAGGCTCGGGTGTGGTCGTGGTAGGCTCGGGAGTGGAAGTTGTTGGCTCGGGAGTGGTCGTTGTTGGCTCGGGAGTGGTCGTTGTTGGCTCGGGAGTGGTAATCTCTTCAGTGGTAGGATCGGGTGTGGTCGTTGTTGGCTCGGGAGTAGTAATCTGTTCAGTGGTAGGCTCGGGAGTGGTCGTTGTTGGCTCGGGAGTAGTAATCTGTTCAGTGGTAGGCTCGTGAGTGGTCGTTGTTGGCTCGGGAGTGGTAATCTCTTCAGTGGTAGGCTCGGGAGTGGTCGTTGTTGGCTCGGGAGTAGTAATCTCTTCAGTGGTAGGCTCGGGAGTGGTCGTTGTTGGCTCGGGAGTAGTAATCTCTTCAGTGGTAGGCTCGTGAGTGGTCGTTGTTGGCTCAGGAGTGGTAATCTCTTCAGTGGTAGGCTCGTGAGTGGTCGTTGTTGGCTCGGGAGTAGTAATCTCTTCAGTGGTAGGCTCGTGAGTGGTCGTTGTTGGCTCGGGAGTGGTAATCTCTTCAGTGGTAGGCTCGGGAGTGGTCG
>JAQIXN010002223.1:0-12674 GCA_034698145.1 Proisotoma minuta
AGGCAATTTTCCAACCCCCACCATTTCTAAACGGCTTGACCGATTTTGCTCATCTTCGAACTCCGCCTTCCTATTGAATAGTAGAACAACTGTGCAAAATTTGGGAACGATCGGCTAAGCCGTTTTGGCCCTATCGTGTCCCAGACGGACGGACGGACGGACACGATGGTTACATAAGCCCTGACTCGGGCTAAAAAGTTTGTTGACAAGATGTATACCTACCTGCCAAATCTCCGTGAATGACCTGAAAGAGTTAAGCTATTAGAACAAGATTAAATACATATATGAAAATTAAAGATGGATTTGAATTTAAATACTTTTTGAAATTCCAAGAATTGCATTCCACATCCAATTTGATAAGACCAAATGACCAAATCCTCAGAAGATACCAATTCATTTTGATTAAAGGGACTTTCATCACTAAAAACCAACAAAAATTTACTGATGATGATGTATTATTAGTTACTATATTTTACTAACTACTGACTAGCCGTTGGCTGCGTCAGGACCCCATTTTTGACAAAGTTTCTAAAAAGTCCTCGGCATCCTCGAAGAAAGTCACTCAAGTTGCCCAATGCACAAAACTCTAAAACCATGCACAGTTTTCCTGCAACCAATCAATTTATGTATTACTTAAAACACAATAAATGAATGATATGCCAATGAAATCTAATTAAACCCACTGTGTTTAATATCTTCAATCACGGCCCCTAAAAACAAAGCAACGTTTTCATGCTTTCCAATGGAGCTCATAATTTTTAGCTCTGTAAGAAGAGCTTTGAAATAAACGACATCAGTTTCATCTTGATTTATAGTCTTGCAAGCGACGGTAATCTCATATCCATCGTCTTTCTCCAATTGAGCTCTGTACACAGAACCATATGCACCTTTCCCAATTATACTGCTCGCGTCTAATAATTTATGATTTAAAATTATAGTTGGAATAATTATTGCAACAATAATTTTTTCTTGCGTTTTCTTACCATATCTTATTTTATCTGGTTTAATTTCATACTGCTCTTTTTTAAATCTCTGATAAATCACTTTGTCAATTAAGCCCTTTGTCTCCAGATCTTGTGGCGGAGGAGAAAGCCCATCTTCAAATTCTTTAAGCTCTCCCTCAGTCAACGCTCTTTTTGCACAAGCAAATTCTCGTTGCTCATCTACTTCTTTGATAAAGTAGTTGATTACTGCACACTCGTAATATTTATAAATCACATATCCATTGTAAATTGTCAATGTAGGTAAGTGCACACCTTTCAAAGCACAACGTTATTATTATATTTACATTTTTACATTGGAGTCGGATTAATTACCAAAGAGAAAGGTGTGAAAGTAGTAATTCAGCAGAGCAAATGTTGTATTAATAAATGTTGCATAAAAACAAATTCGTAGATCCGTTATACTTTCCTATGTTTTCATAAAATTAGTTCAAATGTACATAGTACATCAATGGAATTAATGTTTATTTTGTCTGCTTACACGCTTTGAGCACTGAAATAGCAAATAATCTACAGGAATGGAAGATGCAACATGAACACAATATGCAATCCAAATCGCGAGTCTAACTGAAATCATAGCATACCATGATGAATTTGAATAGCATGAATTGGCTATTTAAAGATTTTGTTGCAAAATTTACGGTAATAGAAAGTTATTGCTTCGACTTTATCTTTCTGCCATTTTTCCCAAAGTTGAAATACATCCAAAATTAAAAGTCCAATACCGACTGCAATCATGAGCTATAATAATTTAAGGAATTTTATATCATATTTATTTAGCAAGATCAAAGGTAACAATATTTACTAACCACATTAAGAATCGACATAATTCGAATTGCCCCATTTAAAGAGAATCCACAACATGGCTGAAACTTATCTTTGAATAACTTCATCTTATGTTATTATATTAAATGGGTTAATTAAAGTCTCATTTTCCCATGTCCAAAATTGTTTAATGTGTTACAAAAATAAAGCGAAAGGAAGAAGTCTGCGGTTATTAGCCACAATTTTATAACTTGCGTACTCATTATCGGCTTTATACCAATGGGTTTTATTGTATGAATAAAAATAATGAAATTTATTTTACGATATGTACAATGACATCTCACAACGGGTTGATATTAGCTGGGTATTTACCAACAAAATTTCCTGCCGGATAATAATTAGCGACTACAAAATATCCTAAAAATAGTCCAAAAAATAACAATACAATATTCATTAAAAGTATAATTTAACAATCCAATAAGATACCTTTGTCGCCTTTAGCCATTGCAATTCCAACTTCCTGTGTGGATTTCCAAATTACTTGAGTAAAATGCCCTGAAATTAAAGCGAAATGAGATATTAATGTATATATAAATGCTTGGTCTCAAATAAAAATAGCAAATTCATACCAGTTCCTTTTTGCCCTTCCAATTTCTTAAAGTTATAGTCTTTAATTTCTGAATACCATTGATCCACAGGACGTTTTCCATCAACTGTGTTCATATTCCAATAAACATTTTCACCAAATCCAGAATTGTTGTGTTGCATTTGGCCTAGTTTTGCGAGATTATTTGCCCAAGCTTGTGCAATTCTACCTAACTAAAAAAATAAAATAATAATGAATGGGCTTTTCGTCAAGGCTAATTTCTTAATTTCTCATGGGATTACATCAGCGTTTAGCTTCAAGTCCGGTGAGCCATGTTTTGCACGGAGCATATTATGTTGCTGAAATTCATAGTTGATAATATCAATTTATTTTTATACCAATTAGGCATTTATCTTTACCAATAATGATTCTTGAATAAATTTGGGGTCAGTTGTGTTTTCAACCTGTAGCATGAAAATATAAATAAAAATATTTTTTGCGTACGATATGCTAAAATCACTTTCGGTATTGTGGAGTCGGCAGGACTGACTTGAGAAATTAGTGTTGCTCCTCCTGGAAGGAATTTTATGAGAGTGAAAAGCCACTATTAAAAACTAAACATGTGAGAATTACCACTTTTTTCACCTGGTGGTTTTTTCCAATCCTTTGGGTTTAGTACTTTCTTTGAAGGCGATTTTGTGAAAGTTTCAACTGTGGTATTTGTGCCCGTCGATCCATCTGCATATGTAGTCGTAACAGTAGTTGTCACTGTTTCGACAACAGTTCCCTTTGAATTATTTGTGTTATAGTTAATAAAAAAATTGAGAATTTGCAGTTTTCATTATTTGTAATATATTATTTTGTAGGTTTATAGCTCATACATACATCTGACTCGGTGACAATTTGAGTTTGTTTTGCTGTGTTAGCACTTATTACTTGTTTACTCGGCATTTTACTCTTGTCTGATTTTTTCTAAATCTATATTTTCATTAGTTTATGCAAAACAAAGAGATGAATAGTTATCAAAGGAACTAAAGTCAAGAGCTCTCTCTCTATAGTGATGCCTGAAGAGCTGACAAATCAGGGTTTGATTTGATTGATTGATTCTGAAAGGTAAAATTGAGGTGATAATGATAATAACTTAACTTTAAAGATAACTCGTAGTTATCTGACCTGAATGAAAATGACATTGTTTTATGAAATAAATATATTCATTTGTCCAATTGATTTGTTTGGCTGTTGAGCTGTTTTTTTTTACTTTCACTATTAAAATGCTTTTCTTTTCATTGTGTTTTCTGTTTGCATATTTAGCAAGTCTTGAAAAAATTAGTGCATATTCCGTCAAAACCAGTAATGCCGTCTTGTATCAAAACCAAGATTACCGTTTAAACACAACAGTGTGGCCCGAAAACTACAAATTGGAGCTATTGGTTGTGCTCGATGAATTGCCTGGTTTTAATAGATTTACTGCACCTGCCAAGGCTTGGATAAAAGTTAATTGTAGCGAACAAGTCACACAAATTACGATGCATGCTATTAATCTTACAATCAACGAATCAACGATAGAGGTACATAATTCATAAGGAAGAGCACTTATTAAATACATCGTTATGTATTGTTACACAGGTGAAAGACGTGTCTGGAAATTTTAATATTCCAATAATTGGTGTAACTTATACAGAAGAGTTTGATTTCATTCATATTCAAATTGCAACTTCAACAGAACCATTTAAATTGTATGAAATTTTCCTTGAATTCCTAATCCCAATTTACGGTGATCGACTTAATGGCATGTATCAAGACTTTTACCAAGATCCTACAACTGGAGACACAAAGTGAATTTTGTATTTAGTATTATGATCAAATTTTTATGATTTAAACACAATTTTTTGTAGATACATTGCAACAACTTTATTTGCTCCTTATCATTCAAGAAGGTGTTTTCCAAGTTTTGACGAGCCCTTTTTTCGTGCAACCTACGATATAATTTTAGGTCATCATAACAAATACAATGCTTTATCCAACACTGATATTATTGAGTCCAGGCCAATGTATGTTCAAAATCAAAGATTTAACCAAAAATGTAATTTTAAATTGGCCTTTCTCCCCAGTGAAAATCTACCAGACTGGACTTGGGAAGTTTTTGCTACCACTCCGTCAATGTCTTCTTACATTGTTGCAATGATCGTAGGACAGTTTGACTATGTGGAAGCTTCTGAAGATGCTTTCAGAAACGTTTCTGTCAGAGTATGATGTCGTGTTTTTATACTCTATTGTTTGCTATTTACATAAAAAGTTTTGTTCATAAAGGTCTATGCCAAACCTGAGTCAATCTTGGAAGGAGCAGGAAATTATTCAGTTAAACTCGTTGGAGAAGTGATGACATTTTTTGAATCCTTTTTTATCGTCCCATACCCAATTACAAAAATATACTCTGTAGCTTTGCCTCAATTCTTCTTTAATGCAATGGAAAATTTTGGCCTGATAACTTACAAGTGAAATATTTTATGAAATCCATCATATTTGTATTTCATTGTCTAAATACATATTTTATAGGGAACCTGTGTTGCTGTACCTTCCTGGCCAAACTACAGAAGAAGAGCGTTTTAGAATAAATTACGTTGTCTCCCATGAAAAGGTTAGTCAAATTTTTCGTACTGTTTTTGATGTATGAATAAGTTGATCAACTAATAATTGTAAGTAAATATATAGGCCCATCAGTGGTTTGGAAATATCGTTGCTGTAAAATTTTGGACATACGTTTGGCTCAAGGAAGGGTATTTGTATTTTTGCTTTTTTTACTTTAAAATATCTGTCAGCTGGATCAATAAAAATTAGTCTCCCCCCAGGTTTGCGACATATTACGCTTATCATGGAATACAGCATACAAATCCGGAATTAGTCCCTTGGGTTCAATTTATTCCAAAAATTTTGTACGTGGCAATGGCGTTTGATGCAACAAATGGTAAAATAACCTTTAAAAATTTTAAATTTTTAGTATGAATTTAAAATTAAATATCAGCAACGCATCCCCTTGAAAATTATCCCCCAACGAGCGCATCTGTCGCCGATATCTACACTCGCATCCCCTATGAGAAAGGGGCATCTATTCTAAGGATGGCTTCCTACATGTTAACAGATACTGTTTTCCACTCTGGAATACGTCAATACGTCAACAAACTGTATGTTTTAATACTCACCCAAAAATAATTGTTATATATTTTAATTATTTTTTGTAACAATAGACAATACTCAAATGCAGAACAAAATAATGTATTTGAAGAATTGCAAATAGCTGTAGACAATTCTCCCATAGCTGATTTGATGCCAACTACGGTGAAATCAATTTTAGACACATGGACAACACAGTCCGGGTTTCCTCTTTTAACTGTTTTTGCTACAGCTCCAAACACACTGACCATTACTCAAGTATAAAAATAATTTTACGAATTAGTACAACAGTACAAAATTTTTGCCTGCAGAGAAAGTTCATGGATGGTGATACAAGTAATCCTAATGATCGGTGGTGGGTCCCAATTTTCCTTTCTATTCGACCAAACGAATCACTGCCAAAAAATTTCCCTGATGCCTGGATTCCACAAACCTCAAATTCAGTTGCAATTAATATTGCAACAAATCAAGTTATAATTGTTAATCCATGGGCAGCAGGTACAGATAATTAAACTTTAGTTGTATGCATAATAATAATAAGATATTTGACGAATCAATTCTAGGATATTATCGCGTTTTATACAGCAAGGAAATGATTGACCGTATTTTAATTCAATTAAAGGAGAATCATAAAACAATTCCTGCAACTGCTAGAAGCAAAATTATAAATGACTATTCTGCCTTTGTCATGACTGGTAAATGACTACATTATACTAAATTAAAAATCGCATTAAAAAGTACTAATATTTTAGGCGATTCAGAATTGGAGACTCTGTTCCGTTTAACTTCGTATATGAGTCGAGAATTAGATTTAATAGTTTGGGAAGGACTCGTTCCATTTCTGGAGAAAGTTGGAAAGATATTAGAAGACACTTCCGCAGTGTTCAAATTTAAAGTAAATTATTAATGAAAAATACTAATGAAGCTTAAAGATATTTTAAAATTAAAATTAGAGATACTTTGGTCAATTGGCCAATGATGCTTTGAAACTTTTGGAGACAACTTCAAGACCAAGCGATATAGAAATAGGCGAGAGGGCAATATTGAGATCGCTTTTAATGAAGCTGGCCTGTAGTTTTGAAAATGTGGATTGCTTGAAAAACACTGAAAAGTTGTTTAACGAATGGAAACTCGGCAAACCGTATAAAGACAAATATAGAAAATAATTATCACACTTTATAATCAATTTAAATTATGTAGGGTTCCTTTGTCTCTCCAAGATGCAGTATTTTGTACTAGCATTTCAATGAAAGAACAAAATTGGGCATTTGTTTATGAAGCAAGTGTCGGGTCTTCTTACAAGTTTACGTCCTTCAATCCCTTAAAATCTAGACTTGTAAGGTCCTTGGGTTGTGCAAAAAGCATCCCTAATATACTCAAGTAAATTTCTCTTATGCCCTTTATAATATTTTCTGTAATTATCTAAATTATTTAAATTTTAGATTAATGCACCATATAAAATCCACATCAAAGGGAGTTGCTGATACAACGAAAGCTGAAATTCTAAGTCAGAGTGTACAAACGAACAAAAATAATGCACAAATAATTCTGCAAGAATTGGCTGCATCGCCCGAGTTATTAAGAATGTACGGAGAAAAATTAATTCATTTTCAAACTTTTGCTAATGATAAATAATGCACAATATTTTACTTCAATTAGATTCAAGGGAACACAGGAATTTGAAACATTTATAACCGAACTAACTTCTTATTCACTTTCCGAAGAAAACATGAAAACGGTATGTCTTACATAGTATGAAGTTTTATAGTGGTCACCCTGTATCTATGAAAAAAACGTGTAAATATTGTTATTTAACCCTTTTAAACTATTTCAGTTGAAGATGCTTGTAAAAGGCACATCAATTGAGCGCAGTGATGCAATTTTTGAACATGCCGTTCGAAATGTGCAGAAAAACATCAAGATTCAAAACAAGTTGGTAAGCACAATATTGGAGGAATTTTAAAATGGATTCATTATATGACAAATTAATTTCAATAAACAACACTAAGCTGTTTCGAAATTTATTAATTCTTATTTTCCTTATACTTAATATAACCCCCTAAATGAAAAAGTATTAAAGAAAATCATAACTCAATGCTTGAAATTTCCTTTCACTATACATAAACCACATACATACATACATATACATAATTAATTTTCGAATGAACGGTCACATAAATTTTCATGTCAAACTTGAATTAAAATGTCTTGAGATGAATAGAAACTCAATTGACATTGATTCATGCCAGCTTTTAATAATTATTACATTATTATGGTTTTATTATATACGAGTCTAATATGTTGTTAATTGCTTACTTTGTTTTCTCCAAAAAAAAAAAAAGATTTAAGATATAGCTCCGAAAGTTTAAATAAATCCGCAAAAGCTATTGGTTTTCCAAATTTCTTCTTTCTCTAATAATTATGTTGCAGGCCAAGATTGCCAATGAAAAATGCAAAAAGGGAGAAACAAGAAGGTGGAGGCAATTCCAATGATAACTTGTCCCCTTGGTCCAAGACCAAATTAAAGATTTATTTAGGTCTTAACACGCTACCCCCTTGTTTGTTGTAGTTGTACTTACAGATGAAAGGATAACAGGATAAAGCTCCCAAAGCTAAGTGAACTCCTTGAGAGGAAGTATCTTGTAGGGGATAAAGGAGGATATCCCCAATAGACTTGTTCAGGATAAAAGCAAATGCCGACAACTTTTTGCAAGGAAAGCAAGTGGTGGATAAAGGAAAAGCTTTCAACTATTTGTACACGGAAAAAGGTGGACTAAACTAACTGGACAAGCAAAATGAAGCTTCATTTGAGAAGCATAAGCGCAAGTTCTTTAGGAGACCCAAGAGCCAAACTTTCCCCTCGCTCCTTGTGGTGAAAGTTCATCCCGGAAAATTTTTCTCAGACTGCCACCGGCACTCGATCCACTCACACTCTCACACTTTCTCTCCTCCTCTCAAAATATTCAGCTCTAGTAATTACAACTTGGTGCATGGGAATTATTCATCTTCTCTTAGTTCTTCATTTAATCAACACTCGATTGTTCTGATAATTAGAATAACAAAATAATGCATAAGAATGTTAAAATATTTTAAATAGTTTCAACTCTGGAGAACTTGCAACAACCGATTTTATTAGTGATTGATATTATAAACATACTTTAGCAGACCGCATTAAGATGGAAGAGACAGTTTGGAAAGTACACAAAACGGTGTTTGAGATTGTGGGCAATTTTGCGGTTTCAGTTTGACTATGATGTTGACTTATGAGAAAATAATGAAGCCTACTTGGCTCAAGTTCCTTTGGATTTTGTTCCTTGCCATTTTTTCACCACCAACGGCAGCAGCCACAAACTCGGAAGCAACTTCAACAGGTATTTGAGTCTTATTCACATGTCAAATTCATTCATGTCAACTCAAACTATTTAGAATATTGCTAAACATGAGGATATTAGATATTTAACATTTGTCTCAAAATGGCAAATGACATTACGATCAAATATATGAAACGCATAATATAGGTAGACTTAGTAAAAACTTTCCCTTTGGGGAAATGTGATAAAATTATCATTAGAACACTTGTACTTTTTTGCATAATATAGTTCAAGAAAATTGAATTGCAAATATGAGAAATAAGCAAATAATAATCCAATAAAGTTGAAAGTTATAGCTTGGGATCTGAAAAGAAATTGAGGAAATTGTGAAATGGAAATTTCTTTGACTTTTCTTTTCCAGGACAAAAGGGAATCGTGAATGAGCATTGAGCATCCTCTTGTTTCAACACTACTTTTGCATTCTTTTCCTTTCAATTTCAAATTTCAATACTCGTTGGAATGCATTTCTATCCAACGCCACTATCAGCTATTCTTTTTTCCCTTCTTTGACTGAACAAAGACGCAAAGTACAATTTGGTCAGTTGGAATCTCACCATACAAAATTGCTTTCTCTCGGAAAGTGATCGCATACCTCATTTGAATGATACCAAAAAGTTGTGTTGCAAAATTCGTGGTTAGGAACAAGTATCTCAAGCGATCATCTCTTTCCTCCAATATATTGGCTAAAATGAAAATTTCTCACCCCCAACAAAGTACTTTATTTAAATTGGAGAAATTCCAAAACAAATTCTTTACCTACAGTCAATACAACGGCTTACGGTCAATTTCAATAGTTTTGAAATTTTAACAAACGAGAAAAGTTTTGTTCAAGTCATAGGTAAATTGCTTTTATGTATAGAATCAACTTTCCCAACTTTTCCGATGAAATATTTTTCAAACTATTTGTAATTTGATGCAGTAAGAATATTTTCATACCAAAAATTACCATTTGCCGCAATAATTTCCCAAACTATTACAATTCATGTCAAGTTCTTTGGAATTTAATCTGCTGAACATTACTTAATTACATAAAAGCTACCTGATTTTACTTTTAGTTCGTTAGTAATCTGTTCTGCGTGCATCCTTTGTTCTCAACATCTAGATTTTATCTGTTTACCATGCTCAACCATAGTTTAAAGGTACAAAGGTATTGAAAATTTGCACTTGAAGTTGGAGATTGTTCAAAGTTCCTGTAGTGAAAGAACATGGCTTTTGTTATCGGGACATGTTCCAATTGTGCTTGAAATCAAACTGAAGGTAAGCACGTACTTGCCTCCGCGGATTGAAACTAAGTAGCCAAATTCCAACCCAAATTTATTTATGTACTATTGATAGTTAACATCAAATAAATTTTGGTTGTTGGAATACACCTCGTACATATATGATAATTTCACTATTTTAATAACGAAACAAAATTTTACCAAAATGTATAAACATAGTACATTATTTGTAAAAAGAAACAGTCGTTTTAAGAAGTTGATAGAGAAAATTTTGAGTATAAAATAGAAGCCAGTGCCCAAGTGGTCTCTTCATCATTTTGACAAGAATTTTAAGTGGCATAAAAGGTTGATCCTTGTTCACTCGGCAGGTAAGGATTGGAGAAGGTCTTTAAAAGTCTGAGAGTGAAGTGGCGCAAAGGGCCATGTTTCTTATTCGGCCTTATAATAAGTATATAGTAAACATTTTAAAGGCAAGTGGAGCTCTCTTTGCTTTGATGCAATGCAGCGAAAGAATGGATTCACGGTACTAGCAAATGTCTCACTTGGGAATTCTTCCAATGGAAACATTAGTAAATTCTAGATGAGTTAATTCTTCAGGGCTTTGGTTAGACTCGGACTTGGAATTCGTCCTCTGAATCAACAACTGTTTAAAAAATAATAATACTCAACCTTAAGCTTTCACTTAATGTCTTTCTGACAAAAATTAACTATTTATAAAGACCACAATCTTAACTCACACAAGTGACGTTGACACTTAAATTGTATGAGATAAAGATCCATGATTCTATGTTCAACATATAGGTATATAAATAAGACTGGGAGCTTTAAGTAATTAATGCGAGTTAGTGATAACTTCTTATTGTGGGTTAAGTAAAAGACGACGAAAGGTTTGGTTGCCACTATTTAATGCAATTAGTAAATCTCTGGAGAGATCTTATATTGACCTCCGCTAATTATGCATGAGCCAGTAACTCCTCTAAGATTTCACCCTCGGCTAACTAACTCGTTCCTACTTTGAACTGAATCTCTCTCGGAGAAAGTTTGATGAAGTGAAACTCCAATCTCAAATGCCAAGAGAGAAAGTGGAATTTAGAATACCATCTGTCTCCCCAATGTCTCGTCTAAATTGTAAATAAAAGGAAAAGTTTCGTCCTCCTCCGTAGCAATTTTAGCCAATTTCCTACGCAAACTATTGTTCTCTGGGCGTAACTATCCACTTCCGCAAATAACCCATGAACCCACTGATGTGGATTCATAAAGAAATGGCCAATTTATGTGTAATTATGACCAAAATGGATTTAATTATGCGGAAAGATGTGCTAATTTCATGTTTTTATCATCTAAATATCGCAAACTTGGAAAACTTTGGAGAAAGTGGGTCACAACAGTTGCTCGAAATTTTAATTGCAAAAATTTTCAATCTTTCTCTAAATTGCAATGAAAAATTTGCATTGGAATAATTTTAAATTACATTCATTTTATTTTGCTACTGTTGGCAAATCTGGATTATTATTTCCAACAGAAAACGGCACATAAATAGTTTGCTTGTTTTGACTTTTCTACTTTTTCGTGATCTTTTCCATCGACATTCAACTCTATTGTTCTGTAAGTATAAAGAATGATTGGGATTTCTTGGCGAAAGAAATGAGTATTTTCCGCATCGACGGTTGCCCTTTGCTGGGTTAAAATTGAGCTCATATCGGTTGATTCAACCACAGAGCAGAGAAAGCTCTCTCTCTCTCTTATTCACTTAACTTTGGTATTTATGGAATCACAAGAGTTAATAGATAACGTGAGCTGAAGATTCGGAAGTGCAGAGATTTATCTTCTTGTGATTCACTTTTGTAGAATCAAATCTTATCTCCAAAGGTAGTGAAGAATCTCGTCCCATTGAATTATCCTTCAACTTTGGCATAAAATTCACATGGCGTAGGCAAAAAAGTTTAAAGAAAATATATACTTTCCAGATTGTCAGTCAAAACAAAAGAAAATGTCCTCAAACAATTTATATACTTACTGTACGCCGTGTGGATTAAGAGTTGAAAACTCGTGCCTTTGGAAAGAAAGGAAAGTTGAGGATTTTCATACGATCAGCAAATGTCGTTATAATAGATTTTAAATCCGCCCTCCACCACCTTCACAAACTATTCTTACCTTATAAAATACAGATATCGATTTACTACTTTCACTTGAATAAACTTTGAATCAGCATTTATCAACTTAGCTTCACCTTCACTTGATTTTTACGAGAATTGCAAAAATATGCATAAAAGGAAGATTTAGTACGTAGTAGACCCACATGAAAAAGAAAAAGGTAAACTATTTTTTTAAATGATTACCACTCATTAGAGTTGAGTCGGGTCGACCTTTTTAGAAACCCGACCCGAAATTTTCAAAATTTCAAAAACCCGACCCAAACCGAAGTTTTCAAAATTTCAAAAACCCGACCCGAAATTTCTAAAAATATTAAAATTCAAACAATGCTTATTAGCTCGCCATACCTGGAGAGCTATTGCTCTGGTCATGTCTGTCCGTCCGTCCGTCTGTCTGTCACGGGCCA
>JAQIXN010002224.1:0-12662 GCA_034698145.1 Proisotoma minuta
CTGATATGACCCTGATGACCTCTGACCTTTTATTTTCTAATATCTATAATCTATAAGACTTGATGATCAAAGATATTAAGATATAAAAGGTCAAAAGGTCAAGGGTCACTCACATAGACCGTGAAGAATCTGCATATATTGGGCAAAAAAATGTGAAAAAACATTTGAAATAAGAAAACCTCATAAAGAGTGCACATTAATAATAATTCTATAACATTCATCATAAAGAATCTTTTATTTATAAGTTTTTATGCATAGTTATTTATAAATTTTCATAAATTATCATAAATTTTCATAAATTTTCATAAATTTTCATAAAAAACAAAGACCTACTATAGGCCTAATATGTAGCTTCAAACAAGTATATAAGTGGACACTGAGTATGAAAATCATAAATTTGATAACGATAATGAAGAATGCTGGGACGCGGAATATTAAATAATGAAAATTCATTATCGAAAAACTTACTTATATGTTTATGTTGAAAATGTTAGCGTCGTATAATAAATAATTTCATGTTTTTGGTCAAACATAATTTTATATGAAACGTATGAAAATTTAAAAATTAAATATTGTCTCATTAAAAATAAAACTTGGCGGGATTAGAGACGTTTTCCAACAAACATGCATACAGCGTGACACTTTGCCATTGACAATAGACAATATTTATTTCAGCTCAATCAGTTTTCTACTTTTAACTTAAGTATGACAGACCATGTTTTGAACACAAGTTTACAAGTATTCAAGCATTACACTTGGTCGAGATAGACGCCGTCAAAAATTCGCCAGTTTTTCACTTTAAAGAGGTGTTTCTTTATATGACACTATCTTCTGTCAGAGACCCATTGGATAGTTCTCATCGTATTTTGACATGTGCTGTAGTATGTAAGTTGTTTAAGAAATTTGTGACTCTTTGAACTTTGTAGAAATTGGTTATATTATGGGACAATTAAAAATCGTCATTTTTTCTATTTTATATTCCGTAGTGGCTGACCCAAGCTTGTTTCGACAGGGTGACTCAATGGAGCTCAATTATCAAATGTCTGTTTTAAAACACTTGAGATGGTCCAATACATATATTCATGGCGAAGGTAGTAGTACTATATATACTATGTAAAATGTTTTTTATAATTGGCGTGTTATTTTTCCTTAGATCAGTGTTGCGTATTTAGAGTTCCAGAAAAGCTACGCTTATTAAACGAGGATGGAGAAGCACTTTTACGCCAGCCGCCTGTGATAATTGATGATACAATAACCATCAAATTCACAATACGACACAGTGACGCCATAACAGCGATATCTTGTCCTTTACTTGACACACTCAAGTCAGGTCTGCAACAAACTGAAAAAGATGCCATCATTGAGTCGTCTTTAAATCTGTTTGAGACAGGATGTTTCTCTGATTTCACTTTTATAGTTGGGCCGGAAGAAACGAAAATTTCTGCTCACAGGAACATTTTGTGCTCTCGAAGCTCTGTGTTTTCAGCGATGGTCTCAACAAACTTATTTGAATCGGAAACACACAAGGTCAGAATTATCGATGTCGGGGCTAAAGCTTTTAAGATATTCCTACGCCATGTATATACAGGAGAGCTGGACACAATTGCAAATGCTGACCAGCTGACCTGTATGGAAGTAGCATATGCTGCAAACAAGTATTTATTCGAGAGTCTTAAGAATTATGCTCTGATGACTTTAGTTGTTAGGTTTATCAACCACAAAAATGCCATTGAACTATTCAGATTCGTCAAAACACATCAAGGTTTGTCGGCAATTTTGTATGCAGAAAAATTTATTATTGACAATATCGGCCAAATAATCCGCTATTTGTAATTCTTCCGTCCGTCCGTATAAGCACTTTTCCAGCCTATGGTCGTAATTATCTGGATTTGATCTAAATTAAATTTGAACTTAATTTTAACGTGTTTTTGGTAGATAATTACTTATTTAAACTGATTTCTTCAAAAAAAATGTCGAAATGTGATCACGAAAATATAATGCATTGTCACGGTCTGTGTATGTGTTTTTAAATATGATGAAGAGCATAGTTTTTTTAAGAAAAATTATTGTTTGCAATTATTGATTGTTCGGTTAACTTAAGTTAGGTTAGAATAAAATATTGAAGATGTAAAAATCCCTGACTCGAGCTACATGTTTTAGTCTTAATTATAAATTTTTATAAAATGTTTTTGTACTGGAATTCACGCGTTTGGACAATAAACTGAATTAAAATATTTTATCCAAATTTTATTGATGCTGCATTATTTTTTTAAAAAAAGACAGGTCTGCAATTAGTCTTCCTTAAAAACAATACTTTTTAACCACTAGTTCAGAAAACTAAGAAACGGAATTTTTCATATTATGCAGTTTCGATTTTCGTATCGGTTCGTGTTATACTAAATTGACATTCAGATGCCATTTTATGCGTGAATAAACGTGAGTATTAAAGTTGTGAAATCTAATTTAGTATTTTTATTCTCATCTGACAGTGAATGTCATAAATATACCTTTTTATAACTAAGATTAAACAGTTGATTCAAAATGGTCCATGGAAGTCATTAATGCATTATCGTCGTCTTCTGTCCCCCAATCTGTGTCAACTACACTTGTAGATGGATTTTGGGGGTTTGCAGTAGAAATGCATTTTTGAGGGTTCGTTTGTGTGTCACTCGATTTCTTGTCTTGAATAGTTTGAATCGTAAAACCAAGGTCGGAATCTTGCACTTTTTGTAAGTCGTTCATGATTTTGCAATAAGTCATAATTGCTTCAGATGGTTCAAACTTGTTAAAGTTTATAATTTTTACTCTGTTTGTTTGTGTAGATTCGATTAGTGATTTAAATTTGGGTACGCACTTTGAAGTTACATTTTCCAGAGATTTCACAGTCGGTGAGAATTTTGAGGATTTTGGTAGAAGACTTTTATTCGAGTCCCTTTCTTTACTGTTGTCGAGAAAAGTTACACATACTATATTTTGACGGGTGATGCAAATAACCATTCGATTTTTAAATTTAAGGAATCCAACCTAATAAAAAATATATATATATATATACGAAATGTAATAATCTAAAAAAAAAACAATTTCGTAAAAATAAGTCACATTTTGCAAAGCAATAGCTGTTCCTGGTTGAAAAAGTTCTAATCCATCGTAATCTTCCAGAATCGATGATTGGAATGAACCAGTGACCCATCCAGTTGAATCAATTAATTTTACACTTGGATTTTCTACCTGACGGGCTTCAATTTTGAGAGTAAGATTCTTTCCCTTATTTGCGTTGTAGCTTTGAAACTCCTCTTCCACGACGAGGACCAAAAAAGGAATTTTCATGGATGTAGCTAGTGTTTTATTTACCCATTCTATGTTCATTTGTCTAAGCAGTCCATTTGGGCCTTTTATATCAAGATTAAGTATTTCTATCAAAACTTTCCAAGGGCCTCTGTTGATTCTCAATATTTCGCGATCAGCGTCGCTCAGTCTGAGTAGATCAAGGCCACAAAAAGTCAGCGTTACTTTTTCATCTGATTTTTCTGTGTCATGTACTTGAACTTTTTTTGAAACGTTTTGATTGGGTGCCGGATTTGATGGATAAAGACCTGCGGGCCCTGGAAATTGACGTTTTATGCTCGACATGCTTTTTTCAAGAGAACGCTCTTCTTCAAGAGACAAGTTGGCAAAAAATACTTGCCGAGTGTTAAAAAATAACTGGCGTGGAACTGGGGGTTCGGATCCTCCTACTTTTGGGATATTAGTTACATTCGACGGACCCAGAATCTGACGTTGGCTAATAGTTTGACGGTTAACTTGAAATATAGGGTCTATTATTGGTAGGGTCGTTGTTGGTCTTTCTTCGCAATAACGAAACGGGTCTTTGGGCAATATTTTTAAATTATAAGGTTGGTTATTATCGTCTTGAATTTCGTTATGAGGCTCCATTACGTTTGCAGGACCTAGAGCAAGAATAAAAATATATCATCATATACATTTTTTATTTCAATTTGAATTTGCAATAGTAAATTTAGATAATATACCTTTTTCCTTACCATCAAATACCGCTGGATGTTTATATATTTAATGGCGTTATGCTAAAACTAAGAAATTTTTATTTAATGTCTGAAATAAATTAATTTGTCATCCGTCTGTCTGTAATATGACAAATGTTACGTTTGTCACATTTGAATGCCATTGGCGCTGAGAAATATTAGAGATATGTTCATTTGGGGAACAAGATTCAACATTGGATTTAATGTTTTTCTCGTCATTTTTTTGCATGAATATTTTTGTAGGTTATAAATTCATATGTTTCCAGTCCAAATGATTTATACTATAAATTTTAAATTACGTATGATTGGATGGATAGTACCATAATAAATACGTATCCATTAATATTTTGTAATATTTCATATAATAAACTTGGACAAAAGTTCTTGTACCAAAAGGTGTATTTTCCCACAGTGTTCCCTCACTACAAAAATGTTTACAGTAAAAACTATAAATCTGACAAATGAAAAGAATGTTTAAAATGATAGCTATTAAATAGGGTAACACTCTTCCACTCATATTTTGAAAAATTTCCTAAAAAATATAGGAAAAAACTAGGTTAAAATAATAGATTTTTTACATGTCCCTATCAAAAAACAAATGTTTTCTGACCTAACTAAACACTTGACAAAATTCAAATTAATCTTGGTTGAAAGATAACAATCTGGGCTACATTTACCCAAATATTAATAGAAAATGTTATTTGAAAAAAAACACTTACAGAAATTATTGGATAGAATTTTCCATGTTTATGTTAAGATTAATATTAAATATATAACATTTATTTACCATTTCTTTATAAGTTTTTATGCATGATTATTCATAAAAAGTCATAAATTTTCATAAATAAATTAAGAGCTATATCCCGTTTGGCAGCATGTTCAAAAACAAGCATATCCTTCATGATCCCTGTGAGTGACCCTTGACCTCTTATTTTCTAATATCTTTGATCATTAGGTCGTAAAGATGATCGATATTAGAAAATAAAAGGTTCTATATCAACAGGGACATTTCAGTGGTAATTCTTACCTACTAAGATCTTCTTTTACAATAACCAAACTTTGACCCTGGATCCTAGGTCATGGTTTGATTTTTAAGGTTTTCAAAACTGATGGATTTGTAGATTAGATCACGTAGAAAAATATGGTCAGTTTGTAAAGTTTTTAAAATCAAGCCATGCCCTAAGATCCAGGGTAAAAAAAAACATTTTTTGAAGGAAAAATGACACATATATGATTGGTCTGCTGAAATGTCCCTGTTGACCTATGACATTTTATTTTATATTATCTATCATATAGATGACCCATTTATTAAAGATATTAGAAAATTAAAAACTAATCACATGGAATACACAAAAAAATCGGTCTTGCCAGAATAGTTAGTTCTCTTGTAATATACTAATATGTAAAGTCTCATACAAGTATTCACGAATCAAATTTGTCTCAAACGTAACTATAGTGTTTCCATAAATATTATACAATACCAATAGAGTTGAAAAATTAGAAATGCACATTATCTAATATCAAGATATTTGAATTTAAATCATAGAAACAGGTAAGGTCACGAAGAAGATTTTATACCATTTTGACAATTTTTTTTCAAGTCATGGAAAATTCAAAATTAATGACGTCACCAACGATCCGTGACGTCATCAATAAGCCAGCCGCGACCGCGGCATGACAACAAAGGTCAATTCATCTTGATCTAATATTTTCATAAATATGTTTAGTACTTTCTAAATTTTTGTAAGCGATGACAAACACTACACCCATCACCGAGAAGCAATCCCAAAATCCATCCCTGCAAACATCAGCCGCAGAATTCAATTCAGATGCAATTGCCGAATTAGTACGTCCTCAAATGGTCTCGACTGGAACAGAAACTGACGACCTAGTAATACAAACACACAAAAAAATAACAACGACCATGATTAAAATGTTCACTGATAAAGGGCCAGCCACTTTTCTCCATCACGGCGTGCGGACTTAAAATGGACTGTACGATTGGGCCAACAGAAACAACAAATTTTAGCATCCAAGTATCAGACAAAATTTTATTTATTGCAGGAGTTATATGTGCGATAGCTTGCTTGTTCACACGCCCAAGAAACTGCAACCCAAAGACATCAAGCATCAACAAAATAAATAATAATTGCTAAATTTGTCTCTCGTTATCATTTGTAGTCAATTTACGCCTGTATGTGATAAATAACAGCAACATAATCTTAAAATCGTTTTCTATAATAGCATTTTATTTTCAAATTCAAAATAAATTCAACCAAATAATTTACACGTATAAGCATTTTGATTTTACTGAATTAAATTAATGAAATCATAACAAACAAACTGTGTACCATAAAAGTTAAAACGACAAAAAACTAGACAGAAGGATGAGAGACACGGACATGTAGTTCAAGGTTACGAGTTGTTGCATACTTTTTTGAACAAATTGAACAACGAAGCGACTTGTGCTTTAATTTGTGTACGTAGATTTGCTGCCGTGTAAAGTTTGAAAAATCAATTCCGCAGACTTCACAAGGGGGTCGTACTCTTGGTTTGACTTTGCGTTTTTTGACGAGACTCTTATCTGGTTTGTAGTCATTCGTTTTTGATTCGAGTTCTATTTTCGGCTGATTGATCTCATCTTTTCTTTTCTCTTGCTCAATTTCAGAGATTTCGTTAGTTTCTATTTTCAGAAGTTTTGAAACCGGTTGATCGTTCTCCTGTTCTTTATTGATGTTGTTGGTTGTAGGTTTACTTTGATCTGGTTTTGAATCTGCAGCGAAAAGATCACCAAATTTCTTCAACCAAACATTTCGAACCGTTTCACGTTGTGTGTAGACCTTTTCCTTGTCAATTTCGCCAAAGTTTGTGTTTGTCATCAGTCTTGCATCTCTAAATCGTTCAAGAAGCAAAGGGCATTTCAAATTTTTCAGGGGCTCCCATGTGTCATATTTGTCTCTACAAATAAATACATGCATTACAAATTTAAAAAAAAAGAAAATAAATATATATATTAACCAAGCGCTTACTCTTCCCATCGGACCCATTTGATTAAATACTGCTCCACTCCATTTTTGATCCTCATGTCTAAAATGTCCTTGACCTTCAAAAGCTGTTTGGATGGCTTGTCTCCTAAAACCTTCTGTCCTGTAGCCAAAAGATATCCAGGTGCTTCGAAAGATCCTGTCCGTTTTGCAAACTGCTTCGGCCTGTCCGAGTCATCGTTAGAAAATATACGAAAATTGCCATATCCTCCACTCATATCTAAACTATTTACTAACAGATTAACAACTGACAAACGACAGATTTTATAAATAAATAAAATACTTACTTTTTAAAGTCCTAGCAGACACTTTTCAAAATGACTAATTAATCGTTTGAACAAAATTCATTCAAAATGACAATATTTCCACCTTTTCCAAAATCACCCCTGTACAACCTGCTAATGCTTTTCGAAATCAGTCATATGCTGCTAGTGCTTTTTCAAAAACACCAAGCCGCTAAATTTTATTTGTGAATAATTATCTGTGATTATAAATGTGTGATTATCATTTTAATGTAAGCGGTTTTTAATTAATGTTGACTCGAAATATAATAAAATCAAAGTTAGAAAAGAGAAAAGTCTGAATGGTATTGACATTGACGTATTTAAGTATGATCGAGCTTGTTTTAATTTCAATAAAAAAATAAGAATTTATTGTTGGTTCTTTCACAGGATAAGATGGGTTTAACAAAATAGACTTGTTAACACTAAAATGCAATATGTGATTAAAAAGACAATAACAAATGTACATGATGAATTTAAAATGTTAAAGTATAATTCATGTGGATGTGGTTTACCTTCTCCATTATTCTAACAATAGCTAACGCAATATTAGAAGTCAGGATGTCTCCTTTGAGACCTAAAACTAGTTGCATTTCGGTTACGCTTTGCAGAAAATTTCCATTAATCAGTTTATCGACATCAGATGCAAGTTTCGATTGCCAGTCGCCTTTTACGGTTGAAGAAATTGAAAGCTGGCGTACTGCAAAAGCTGGAAGTTTCAATGTCATGTCAAAAGCTCCAAAAGATTTAAAATCGTTCATGCATAGTGAAACAGCATTTGTTGCCTTTCCAGTTTCCAAAGATAGAACGACTTGTCCCCGTTTTCTAAACTGTCTCTTTAATCCTTCTTGCCATTGTTTGCAAACAAGACGACCGTTTTTCAGGTCAGTTAAGTTTAAAAACTGGCCAATCAAATTAAGAGGCACCAATGGAAGAGTTGCAAGAGTTTGTTCTTCCTTGTGCACCAGGCCGTTATCAAAAAACCATCCGATAAGTAGTCGTTTCTACAAAAAAAAAATATTATTGTATTTTGGTTAAGTAATAAATGTATAAATATAGAACATACCTGTATTTTAAATGATATTTTGGATTTGTCGGAGAAAGTAATGGTAAAGCGACGCCCGATATTCAAATGTCTGGTTCCGGAAATGCAAACTGATCCAATTGAAACAGAAGGACCGTTCTGTAAATTTAAAAAAAAAACAACATATATTGAACTAGTTATGAACTAAAGCACAAAAAAAATCTAACCTTTATGGGTGATAAGTAATATCGACCATTGGCATCACAATCTAAAGAACAATAATGGCGTTCCTGGCGTCTCCCACCATGCGTGAGCTTTCCAGTGGCATTGGCGTCAGCAAAAATATATTCCCCTATGCCCTCGTTATCCTCGAATTTATCTCCTATAGTGTACTTGGGTAACGAATAATAAGCAATATAAATTTACAATTATTGTATAATATAAGAATCTAAAGCTTACCCTTTTTCCTGGAATGAATGCAATTGTAGTGCAAAACTCTATAGTTTCTCTGTCGTCACTGTTTCGAGAGATAAATTTCATAATATCTATGTCCGAAAACAGGTTCATGATATAGTATATATTATTAGCTTATAGATTAAAAAAAGACTTATTATGCACGTATATTTGAAATTATACAGCTTCCCGGGAATATATATCAACAAACCCCTTTTTGTCACTTTTTGCGTCATTCGTTACGTGACGTTACACGAACATAATTATCTCTAAAAAAATGATCAAAATAGACTTGTTTTAGTATATGAAACGTCGTAAAAGTTGTTGTTATTAAATTTTATAACTACTATTGTGGTGAGGTTAAGGTAAGGCATATTTCATTACATAAAAACCAAACTATATAGAACGATATTGCACCTTTGTCATTTTTATACGGAATTTTCTAGCTAAATAAAACCGACTGTCATTGTTTAAATAATAATAATTCTGTAAAGTAGAACATGGATGTGGATCCAAACATGGGTGAGGTAGCTGACTTTGATCAAGAGACGACGTGTCACCCAGCGTTGAGAAATAATGTCGTAAGTCGTTAATTTAACTATATAACATATATATTTTTCTAAATTTCATGCTCGTTTTCTTTCTAGATATTAAGGACAGTGTTTGGGTATCTCGAAACAATTGATCTTAAAAACACTTGTCTTGTGTCAACACTTTGGCGAGACGTTTCTCGACAGGAAATGTATAGAAACTCAATGGTGGTTTTTCGTACCAAACAGGAATTTGCGGATAAAGGAGTAGGAGAATTTTGTAGTATATTCGGAAACAATTCTAGTTCAAGATACAGAAAGTTTACAATTAGAGGAGAAAGTATCAATCAAACTGATTATGAGATGACTGGATCGATTCTTCGAGGGTGTGGAGCAAAAATGGAATTGTTACAGTTAAATAAGGTGACATTCGTCGGCGCGGCCTTTATCAGAGAAGTTTTCTTAACGCTCATCCCTAACCTTAAACACTTGGTCATTATGAAGTGTACTTTTTACACGGAAAGTTCAGACAATCTACAATCAATCAATAACCATCTGGCAATCGATCAAACGGTTAAAATCCAACCAAACCTTCGCGTATTTAAATTGACACTCGAATCTGGTTTTCATAAACTACCATTCGACTGGTTTAGCTTTTTTACAGTTTATCCCAACATTGAAGAAATGCTCATTCATGACATTGATTTGAGAGACGCTGTTGTGGTATTGTCAAAATTACAAGATTTCAAAAGTCAAAATCCACAAACATCTCGCGTTCGAAAACTGGACATATTTCACGGGTAATTTTAAATATTGTATGATAGTTGATCTAAGATTGAAGTCGTTTATATATAGTGAATCTCCTGGCTATCAAATGGAAAACACTGTGCTCGAGGAGCTAAACAATATTAAATTCAATCTTGATGAACTGGTTATTGACTTTGGAACCAATTACAACATCAATCTATGTCGATCAGTAATTGAACAAAACAAGAGTGTCAAGATATTGAAAATTCAAAGGACATGCAATGGATCGAATATCGGAAACGATTTGACGGACAATAACATTAATTTCCCTTGCCTAGAGTTTTTTCAGATTGCCGAGACGATGACCGAAAATTTCAACTTTACGTCAAGCATGTCAAAACTAAAGACTCTCATCATGTGTGAACCTTTCATTCAGCCACAAAATCCAACAAATGACATACGTCTCGAAAATGGAAACAACCTACAAATGTCTCAAGCTTTGACCAGGATCAACAATTTGTTAACAACACTAAAGATTCAGTACCCTGTTTCATGTGGACTCGTTAGCCATCTCATGGACAAATTCCCAAGAGTGAAAACTCTGCAAATGTACATTACAAACGATATTTTCCGACTAATTTGCGGCGGGAATTGGAGTGATCTGGAAGACCTTGATGTTTTAGGATACGACCTTACTGATGAAGGTATTACTGGCAGAGGAAAAAAAACTGCACACGGTTTCATATATGAAACCTATCACGATTCCAACATTACCCGTCTCAGATGTATGTATCCTATTTATTTTTTATCAGGCATTACCATTTTTACAGTTAGTATTTATGTTTTGTTTATTTTACAGATCTCAGAAAGTTTATGGTATACAATGACAATTTGAGAACTCTCCAAATAGGGGACGATGCAGTAATAAACGGATTTTTAAAACTAAAATATCTCAATCATTTCACAATAGGATACTGTCGTGTAATATTGGAATATATTTCTTTTGGTTTATGTGGTTTTGTAAGATTCGTTATTTGTCTACAGATCACAGACTCGGGATGGTGCAAATTGTATGATGCAGAGAATATCCTCACGCTAATTCCAAACCACAACGTGTACACTTTGTTGACATTTCAAAAACCTTATCGTCAAACAATTGAACAAATCAGACACATGTAGTATCAGCTAATATAAAGTTCACAAAGAGTATTTCAAAGTCTATATTACTTGTATTAATTTATGTGAATCGCAAATTATAATTAACATGAATTTTTTTCCGATTATTATAAAAAATATAGATATTTTTACATGTTAATGAAATAAAGATTAGTTATGACCTGACTACAAATAAAATTTAAATTAATCTCAAATTATTTATAATAACCGATACAAAACTATTATACTAAGTGTTTGAAAAATTTACAAGGAAAATCTATGAATAACAATTCTTGGTTAAAATTTTCTCAATATTTCCACCACAAAAGAAAACATTTCCAGTAATAACTATTCGTTCTAAAAGATTTAGGGTAATCTTAAAACAAAGATGAGCAACAGGCCTAAATTTTTCGACTAATTATCCCTAAATTTTATTTAAAAAAATACAAAAAACATACTAAAAGATCATCTGCAATTCTCAATTGAAAACTAGTCCATTTTTCCTTAAAAAAATACCCTTTTTGACCATTGATCCTAGGTCATGGTTTGATTTTAAGAATTTTCCAAACTGATGGATTTGTAGATTAGATCGTGTATAAAAAGGTGGTCAGTTTCAAAATGACCTCAGGTCAAACCATGACCTAGGATCCAGGGTCAAAAATACCTTTTTTTTAAAGGAAAACTGGTCCACAGTTGATTTAGTCGCTGAAATTTCCTTGTTGACCTATAACCTTTTACTTACTAATATCTATCATCTACATGATATAGTAATTAAAGATATTAAGATATAAAAGGTCAAAATGTCAAGGGTCACCAACAGGGACCATGAAGGATGTAAAGACATTTAGTAGAGGGAAAATGGTAACAAAATAATTTTTATTTATGGAATTTTCAAACAATTTTTTTAGCCGATGAGTGGAGGAGTGTGGCCTTGTTTAAGAGCTATTATTCGAGACTAATTTCAATTTTTTCCTATTTGTCATTAGGTCAGGAAACATTTTTTTGCTATTTTACTATATTTGATGGATAGAAAATAATGAAGATTTTTCTCACCAAGAAAATGTTTCCTGTCCTAATGACAAATTGGAAAAAATTCAAATTGGTTTTAAATAATGTCTAATAAACAGGACAACAGCCATCCACTCATTTTTTGAAAAATTTTTCAAAAAAAAAAAAAATTTAAATAAAAATCCTAAGGCTATAATTTTCCAATTTCCCTTCACTAAAAAATGTTTCCTGACCTAATGACAAATAGGAAAAAATTGAAATTGGTCTCGAATAATAGCTCTTAAACAGGACTACACTCCTCCACTCATCGGCTAAAAAAATTGTTTGAAAATTCCATAAATAAAAATTTTTTTGTTACCATTTTCCCTCTACTAAATGTC
>JAQIXN010002225.1:0-12660 GCA_034698145.1 Proisotoma minuta
ATTGTGCCCTATTACTGGGCTCTCAACGTTAACCTCGGCTGTGAGCCGGAATATGTCTCTCCGTATTGTGCATAGACTAGAGAACAACTTGAGCTCTCGCTATGCTTCACCCCTTCCTATCTACTACATACTAAAGTTAGGAAGGGAAGTACTTTGAGTAAACCTCTTTCTCCTTCCAAACAATAATTGCTTGTTTGGTGGATGTGGCAAGGTGGGCGATTGATTTTGCGTGGTGGTGGTTTCGAATCCCACGCGAGTCGTCTTTTTTTTTGGAAAACTTTTTGCTAAAATTGTTTTAACAAATTTTTCATTAATTAATGATGTCAGTGTAGCTAATGAAGTTTATTTAAATGTGTTCATTTACAACGCTTATTTGGACACTGGGAAAATCCCTTTGGTTCATCTTCTTGTTGTGACAGATCATATTTTAAGAAAACGAATGCAGTTATGCATCCAAAAATATGTCAATTTTGGTACAAGGGCAATAGCAACCTATGTCAAAAGAATGTTTCATATTAATTAATTATCTGGTGATCCACACATCTTTTGTGTGCAGGTATTTAGCATTGAATCCATGTAAAAGGACGCTATCATCCATTTCTTTTCTCATGTCCTCTTCCGTTGTCTAATTTCTCATTGGACGGGAGCACATACCCCAAAAATATCCCTGATTTTTTTTTCTGGTCACGAGAGCGTGCGAGTTGGCCACCAGCGATTTCCATATAGTTTATGAAAAACCATGAGCACACGGAGATTTTAGGGTCTGTTTTAAATGAATTGATTTCCCAACTATCCAAAGATTATATTGGAATGAGTAAAAGAGTCATTGAGATGTTGGAACTTTTGAAAAATTTGGGTGTATCTGGAGCTCATTTTCATAAATACTTGCGAAGCAGCCAGAAAATTTAAAAAGTGAAATTTAAAAGGTCCTTAATTATTACCCAAGCAGGATTTGCAACCTTGAAACCATTCCGCACACCGAGCTTTAAATTGCATATGAAAAGAAATTTTTAGAAAAATGCAATATTGTACCTTATTATCTAATTTATACGCTCTGTAAATTTAGATTAAAATGTTGAGGTTGTAAAAAAAATCAAAAAATTTATATTACAGTGGAGAATGTGCAATGTATTTTATAATCTACTTTCATAAGCACATCTTCATACAGTTTTTGGATCTTCCTAACTAAGAGAACATTAAACTTTCAATTTGTTTATTGTAATGACGATTATTATTGCTCTTTTTTCTGCATGAAAAAAAAACTAGTGATGCAAAGTAAACGTTGATTTTTGAAGTCAAGGATAAAATAAGCTTTATTTAATTTAAGCATCAAAAATCATAAAATAAAATCATTAAAGTATCATAAATTTAAGCATAATTTGTGTAAAATATTTTTGTTAAAATAAAATACCCAGATATAGATTTAAATTTAAATATAATTAACTTTTTTTGTGTTTTTGTAATTTGTTAATAATTATTAATTAAAATTATCTGCAAACATTATTTATTGTCTCTAAATCGCAATATCATTTGTGCATTTTTAAAAAAATTAGTTTTTAAGAAGCATTATAAGCAATAACTACATTAGCTTATGAAGAATTGTCACTATTTCTTTAATAAATGTGCCTTTTTTATCTTGGCAAAAAAAAAATATTTATTTTGCCTTATATTCTCCTAATTTAAGACCTTTAGAAATTTTCTTCGAAATAATTCGGCGCAGTTGGAGCGCTGTAAGGAGCAAATTCAGATGAAATGTTAGGGTATCTCACTCTGGAAAGACGAATGTCTTCAGGTAATTCGGAAAATTCATAATGGGATTCGGGAGCAGCTAAACTCCATCTCTTCATCTCGGTTGGTGCCTTTAAACATTTTGAACCTAACTTCTGATCCATCTCAATTTCCTCACTTCGGACAGGTCTACGGAAATTATTCTTTCCATTGGAATCAAACCCCCTCTTTCCATTTGAATCAAACTCTCTTATAGATGAGATTGAGTTCCGTCGTCTTATTTTCACCTCATCATTTTCTCTATCTTTTTTATGCCCTGTTTTCTTTTTATGGCCAGCTTTCTTTTTCTTTTTACAACACTTTGAAAGTCCTCGCTTCGTCGTTCGAAGGCACCCGAAAAACGCCCTGCCTCCTGCTTTTATTGGTTTGATATAAACGTTGACGAAAACTAATCCAACAACTGCACCAAGTATGGCTAGGCCAATGAATACGTAGGTGATTTTCGTGAACAGACCTTGAGTAACGTAGTCTCCAACATAATCCGCAGCGTTCGTTTCTGACTGAGTGGGGGTTTGACCCATTTGCTTCCTTGCGACGAAACGATCTAAGGCACTCCCTTTGTTAATTGATTGCAGCATGGCTAGAAACATTTTCCTCCCAGTAAACTCATCTGCTAAGTAATTTCCTCCTGCGTAATAAACATATTGTTGTCATAATTGGGAATTTTAAAAGTAAACTTGTATTTATTGGTAAAGAAGAACAAAACTTACCTCCACTAAATGTGATTGATCCCATTCCATCAGGACCTTTACTTGCTCCAGGATTAACCATAGTCTTCATATCGTTGACCATAGTTTTATTGTCTAGGTTAATTAAACCAAATTTAGATTCGAAATAGAAAGGCCTTGGAGGACACTCGACTTCGGTTGGCACATCCACAATTTCCCGACTTTTTCCAGGCAATAAATACCCTTGATATCTGCGTTCACCTGAGTCAAAGAATTTTTTTTTTAAATTAAATTTAATCTTTGACTCAATAAATTGTAATCTCGCTTACCCAATATATAGGTCACTGGATATTCGGCTGTGCAATTTACTCTGCGGTTAAAATAGTATTTTTTAACGGGCTCGCAGGCATAAACGTTGATGGCGTCGCCCTCCAATGTTGCACGAAGGGAGTCGTCTCCAGTCATCGTTCGGACATAGGCGGTAGCGTCCCCTTTTTCCAAAAAATGTTGCGCCAGGTCAGTCACCATACGAGCTGCGTTGCATGTTTGACTATGAATTGTCCAGAGATCGGTGTTGATCTGCTTCTTCACAGCATCATATAACCACTGTATAAAACAAAATCATATATTATTTGGTATCTGGTTATTTAATTAATTGAATTTTAAGTTTTAATAATTTTAATTAATAAATTTTTAATTATTAATACACACCTGCATGCTGGTGTCGAATTCAGCTTTTGTGATGAGACTGACTTTGTACTCTTTCTCCCAGTCTGCATTCCGTTTGAACCTTTCTGAGGCTTGATTAAGGGCTCTAAAACCATTATTAAAAAAATTGTAAGTATTTCAAAAAATATTCATACTTTTGTTTTTAATGACCATTTCTATTTATTTTTGCAATAAATTACGTGTATATGTGTAGCATTTCATTACACTTGATACGGTATCATTAAAATCTGAGACTTTGTCAACTAGTAACTAACTGGGATGCTCACAGAGGCGAGATGAGACTTCCATTCGAACCACGTTCTGATTGCAAAGAACCGAGAGGCATCAACTACAACCACAGTCTCATAAATTAAAACCAATTCAACATTTTCTTTCGCTGAAAGTAAGAACTATAATGTAGTTGATGTACAAATATGAGAATTTGTTTAGAATGTTATGTTATTGGCTACTTCTTAGCAAACAAGAAACTTTGAATTTGCAGTTTGTATGCAGTTTTTGGAATAGGAATAATTTATTTTACCTGATGTGACGCAACATTCCTGCCGTTCCAATAACACCGATTTCAAGTTCATTTTCTAAACTTGTAGTGAATGCGACGTCCTGAGAACTTACGAGAACATCTACGCCACAAACTTTTGTCTTCTTCCATTTCATAAGGACTAAATGTGTTGCGGGACAAGACATGTGTTTACCATTTTGAAGACAACCGTCAGTTTTCCCTACTTTTAGGCGACACATTCTCCTTTGGTGCCTGTCCCAAATTAATACGCCCCGACTTGTTGGACAGTACCCTTCGTTCAATTTGCAAGTCCTTGTCGGGTCAGCTCCTGCAGGAATCACTTGGTCGTTGTCGTTATCAATCGTCATCACAACTTCATTTACATAGTAATTGATGTTAGTTTGTTCGATTGTCCTCATCCAAGATGCGTCTGGAATACCATGATTTGTTGTCCCTTGAAGTCCTGTTCTCAGAGACTGAAGCATTTCTCCACCAGGGGTCAATTGGGATTTTCTCATTTCTCTGCATGCACTTTCACTTAAGTGTGAATATGTTTTTTCGGATTGACCTCGAGTTATCTGACCGAAGAATTGCTTATTGACGCTAAATGTTTGGGATTCCCTGTAACATTCATATCCATCAATTGGTGTATTTAGATAATCAGGCCAATATGTGGTTGTTTCTCTGAATTCTCCAATCTCTGACATATTAGGATTAGAGCAGTCCAGTCTTGGAGGAATTCGGTATTTGATCCCTTCAGCATAAAGTGGACATTTGACCAAATCCGTTCCTTGATCAACTGGTTCAACAAACAGGCGTTCGGCTTTTGAAAATCCTTGCACTGAGTTTATTAACACAAACAAAATTAAAGTTATCCAAGTGGCCAAAACAAAGACATTTTTATCAGATGCATTAAAAGGTTTTAATTTATCAGGTTTTTCTCTTTTTTTAGACATTGTTGATGCTTTAAAACTTCAAACAAATAATTTATTTTTAGTTTTAACGGTTTGTGAACTAGTAGTTATTAAAACTTTACAGTTGATAATTTCTCAATTTGCCTCTCTTTAAAGTCTCAGCTTTGTGTATGACTTCGACTAAATGCAATTCCACGTCTCAGTCTCAATTATCCCGGAATACTTAACCCTGATTTGCCTTGATTGATGATTGAGAAAATACTGATGTGATAATTTCGTCATACTTATGCATTATATGCTTTATAAAAACTCGAATGGAATATTTTAATGTCCGGTTTCCCACGACATTTTGCTGTTGATCGGCAATAAGTTTCAAATTTCTTGATAATGTTTTGGCATATTTATTCTACTGATGACCTTATCTGGAGTAATTGGACACAGTCTAAGTTTCGCAACAGAGAAAAATGACTTATTTGCAGCGTAAAATTTTACTTGAACGTTGGCCAATGTAAACAATATTTAATTTATATCCAGGACCTTGAGACTGGAGACAATTTATCTCATAATTTTTGCCAGGAACCTACCAATAATTTTAACAATAAAAAATCTCGGGTTTCTTTTTAAGCACTAAGTAAATTTCCATTTCGTCATATTTCTTGGATTTTTGCTTATTTGAAATAAGTCTTTTAACAGCCAAAATTGTGTTCTATTCGTTTTTTTATCGTATACAAAGTGTTGAATTAAATTCAAGATGTGCACCGTTGGTGAATTGTTGGGAGATTCGTGCAAAAAAGGTAAAAGTTTTTTTAAAAACTAATTTTTCTAGCATATGGGGCCTCGTTCTAAACATCTTTCTTCAACAAAATTGCTCATGTTTTTGAAATCCTAGTATTATTATTGCTTAATTTTCAAACAGAAAATTTGTTTCTTGTGGAATGCTGGAATGAAGCTAACAAAGCTTTACTTCACAAACGCGTGGAGTCTCATTTGATGAGGCCTCATTTAAAAATTAAAACATGTTGCTCCATCCACTACTCAAGATTTTTCACTGAGTATTTAAAACATGAACTTCTTAATGGCTGTATGAACCCTTTTCCAACCGTTTCCTGCAACAACATAACACAAGTTGTGACAGATGAGATGGAGTTAACTTTTCGAAATGATTTCCCTTTTTGCATAAGCGGAAGGATTATATGCCAGAAGTGTGAATCACTTATGAACTCTGATATGGAATCAATGGCCAAAATCAGTAGCAATTTTTCGGAACCTGCTGTGGATAGAATTTATCAGTTTGCAACAATGAAACATGGAACTCGTGTCGTTCCATATCTAAGACCTCTACAAGCCGAAGCGATTCATCAAATTTTGTCAAAAAAGGACCTATTATGCATACTTGCTACAAATTATGGTACCTTATAATCATCAATCACTTTGTTTGTATTCGTTTTGATTTTTTTGAATCATAAAGTTTGCATATTTTGTAGGAAAAACAGCAATTATTGTCTTACCTGGTCTAATTATTGCAAAGGTTGGTCAATTTTGGATTTCTGTTCTCTATGATAATATTCATTAAGAAATTTGAGTTAATTTTTCCACTACCAACAATAGCAATAAACACAGACAATAATTTAGAAACTTTTTTTTATGTCAAGCTTGAACAGCGTAAAACGGTGTGCTTAATTGTCCAACCTCTGCTTGGTTTAATGGACCAGACAGAAGACACATTGGACAAATACGATCTGCCCTCATATCTTTTATCTACTGATGAAAAAGAAATAGATGGAATTTTGGATAGAATTGGTAAAATGAAAGATTGCAAATTTCCTCTATTCATATTGTTGTATTGTAGAGAAAAGTCAGAACCATATTTGCCACTATATAATTTCTAACCCTGAAACATTGGAATCAGAGCAAGGACGTCGGTTAATTTTGAAGTTGAAAGACTATATTGTCTACATAATGGTTGATGAAGCACACACAGGTAAGAAATAAAGCCCATTCAACTGTAAACTGTAGATTTTGCATAGCCAAAAAACCTAATTTTTTGCAGTTTATGATTGGTCATCCAATTTTCGACCTTCGTTTGGAAAGTTGGGCGAATTGCGATCGATTTTGAACTGCCCAATGGGGCTTCTTACGGCTACAATGGCGAAAACAATGACTCAATCAATAATAAACAGCACTAAAATTGATGGAAGTAACGTAGGAATTGTATGCTCATCCCCCGACAGACCAGAAATTTACTTGGAGGCAAGGAATAAAACAAACACTAAAAATGATTTCCAATTTTTAGCAAATGAAGCCGATCAAATGGGGACAAAAATGCCACGTACAATAATTTTTGTAAGGACGGCTGTAAGTGCCTCCACTTTGAACGTGGACTTTAGGTTACGTTTAAAAACTGAGGGGAAGGTGTTTCGAAACGGTATTTTGTGGGATTATCTCTCCAATCATGTCTCAAGCAGCACTGACAAAGTTACAAGAGAGAGAATTTTTCGAGATTTTGCAGAAAAGGATGGATGCTTGAGAGTCTTATTCTCGACACTTGTTTTTGGCATGGGTGAGTGTTTAAGATAGAATACAATAGTACATAAAACATGAAATAATCTAAAATAATCTTGTTTTTGATTTTGTGACAGGAATGGACAATAAAACCATTGACCGTGTGGTTATTTATGATGGTGACAATCAAAGCGCTTCTTTGTGGCAAAAGATAGGGCGCTGTGCTAGGTTGGAAGGCATGTCTGGGGAAGGAATTTTGTTTTCTTCAAAGAAAAACCTCAAGGACATCAGGAAATCTATTGGCTGCAATAGAGAATCAATTTTATGCAAATTAGAAGGCTTCAATAAACGCATTCAAGCCAATGCATGCAAATGTGGAAAAGGATCAGCTTGCGTTTGTGTCTTGCATAAATGTTGTAACCTGTGCCGAGAAAGATGCATGTGCTCTTCATCACCAATAACTCCAGATAGACAAAAAGAAAGTTCACAAGAAGAAAACGAAGAAGAAGAAAGCGAGGATGACAGTGAAAGCGAAGATGACAATGCAAGCGAAGCATCTTTGTTATCTCAAGCAGGAGACTTGGAAGATGTTCTCGACTTGTTGTAAACACTTTTAAACATAAACACTGAGTGAATGGTAAAGTGCGAGTGTGTATGTAATTGTGCTAATACTAAACACATCCTTCTGTATTAAGTTTAACCAGTTAAAATTCAGTCACAATCTGGAAGCCAAAGAGTGATTTAATTCTCGTGTTCTCTAATTCTCTACTTACAAACATGTCGAGTGCCTGTGCTTTGTGTGCAGCGAAAGTAAATGGATATAAAGACCGATTTTTAATGAGAAATAAGGCCCCAAAACGTAACTTTTATGTTAAAGAAGCAGCAGAAAAACTATTTGGGGATAAATTTGTAATATGTGACGAAGATTGTCTGTGTACAAAATGTGCTAATAGCGTGTGTACCTCATATTTCTACTTTAATGAAATTGAGAAAAAAATTAATCCAGAAGGCAAGTGGTCAATTGCTTTAAATGATAGTATTACTGCATATGAGGAAGAGTGGATAGACATTAGTGATGATGCTACTACAGATAAAGTCACTAAAAAACGGAAGAATTCAGGCCCCTTAACACCTTCAAACAGGAAAAAACGGAAGATGAGTCCAAAAACTCCAGTTGGCCGGAAGTTAAAGAAATATATGAAGTATCCGAAGCAAAGAAAAACGTTCATATTCAAAATTAATCAAGTCATCAATAGGGAAATCAAACAATTGATAAAATCCACTATTATGAAAAAAGAAATCAAAGATCCTGAAGACCTGATGACCGATGAATCAATTTTAGTCGAAGAACTAGAGAAAAATTCCCCACTATTGTACAGTGTTCTGAAGGGAGCCCTATTTCGTCCCCAACAAAAACAAGAAAGTTTTATTCCCCAACTTCGAACCTTAATTGGAGTAATACTTCAAAATAGAAACAAGCGAGCAATTAGATTTCAAAAGTCGGTGGGCCTGATGCTATATTTTGGACAAGCTTCAAGTGAGGTAATAATTTTTCAAAATTCTGAATAAAAAAACATGTAGAAGGAATTTTATGATAAAAATGCAAAAAATGTAGACATTTGGGCTTTTATCCAAACTGGGGATTTGCTGCACTCATCCAACAGCAACATCAACTCTTGATAAACATATAAAATCCTACGACGTGGAGTTACGCCAAACAAAAAACGAAGCGACAAATAGAATAGCAGAAGCAGAGAGAGCTTATGAAGCAGGATATTGGCCAATGGAAGTGGATCAAGAGCCTTCTACTTCTATCAATTTAGAAGAATCGGACGAAGACTCTGACGAAAACAATGATTTGTGGGCTGATGATGAAAATTTACTCTCTCCTCCAAAAGTAATAGTCAATAGACAAGAAGGCTCGTCCCCAAATCAAACAGAACAAAGGAGAAGACGGGGAGAAAAAGCAAGGAGAAAGTTATTCACTGAGTCAGAATGGGATTCCAACAAATGCAACGATGAAGATGATAAGGTACCTGGAAATTATCTAGGGTACCTGTTCACAGTTGATAATATTAATCACTGTCCAAAAAGCCTGAATCGAAATTCCACAACAAAAAACATAGCCCTTAACCTAACCAGTGTTGCAAATGTTCGCAATCGTGTCCCTCAAAATATTATTGACATTGTGAAGCCACCACTAATTGAAAAAGCAGTAGATGTTCCTTTTACTGCTTATCTTCCCTCTCAAGAAGATGCAGCAATAATCAAAAATGACCATAAAACCATCATTAAAAGAATTTTGACAAAACATTGTCCATATTTCAAAACACTTAGAGAACACTCATGTGTAACATGGTACACTCCACACAAATTCGACAAGTATGCCAACAAAAAATCAAAAGTAATTAACTTGGGGATACGAGATATAAATGAAGCAACGACGGACGGAACTGTTAAGCTAATTAAATATCTTAAAAGGTGAGTTTGACTAAAAAAAAAGAGAAAATGAATAGAGGTGCATAAAAGTATACAACATTTCTCTTTTATGCAGGTACTTCCCTAAGTTTAAAAACAATGTTCTTCCAACAGTAGTATCGGGAGACGCATTAACCTGCGACCTATTTCGCTCGACACTTTTACATCGCAGTAATTCAGATGTCCCAAAAGAGACCCTGAGAGGGCCTTGTCCTGCAGTCGGTCAATTCCATTTAAGAATGAATTTATTGGGTGATATCGTGCAAACATTCATCGGCAACTTTAGTGGATTTTGTGGGGCAGGGACACTGCCAAATTTAAGGGGTTCATTTGGGCACGAGGCGGTATGCAAAAGTTATATTGTCAATTTAAATGAAAATGCAAGAGAAAGTAACCGAAAGTAATCGATTTAGAAATTAAATAATGTGAAAAAGCATTTCCACTTGGCCACTCGCTTCATGGATTTTACTTTGACAGCGTACGTAATCGCAGCAGCTATGGATGTTCTAAACTTTGACATGGATAATTATGAAGACGAAGGAAAAGATATTCCAGAAGATACAAAAGTAGAGCAGCTAGAAAAAGTGGTAAACAAAATAATTGAAATTGAGTGGGTCGACTTTGCAAAAATCGCATCCCAAACGAGGTTTGAATTTATAATAATGTATCATTTTTTATGAACCAGCCATAACTTAATCCTTTTCGAACAACTTTTTAGATTTTGTGTTTGTCAGCAAGAATATGACCCAAATGACGGCAAAGAGTACGTTGCTTGCGATAATGTGTTTTGCAGGTTAATCATTGCCAGTAAGAATATTCAAAAAATTAATAAATTAATTGTATTTTTTCTTAGAAAAGAATTTTGGTATCACACCTCATGCTTAAGGGAGAAAAATTCCGGTAGATTAGTCCCACCAACCAAAATTACAAAGAAGACTCGTTATTTCTGCTCTAAGGAGTGCAAAGAAGAAGGAGATGATCTAAAATACACCTACTCCAGGTCGTTCATCAATTGTTGGCTGAATTTTCTCGGATACCGAGACGCAATAAGGAATGCAGATGGATTTCGCCAAAATTCATACAATAAATGTCATCTGATACAATTCAAAAATAACAAGCACAAAAAGGTGAGATTCACAACAATTATAATTACAAATTCAATTATGTAAAGTAACTTTTATCTAAAGTATTTCAGAGTCTGCCATATTTGGAATGCTAACAAGGCCGGATGGGCGTCTCGAAATGTCCAGTTTGATATGCTACACAATAACACAGTTAACATGTCAGGTATCAATTTTATTACTAATTTAGCTGTAATTTAATAATTTGTATATTTCTCAAAGGCAAAAGGAACAGCAATTTGGAAGTGGATTTATTCCACGAATTCATAAACAGGGGAGTAATCATAATTCTAACTAAAATTAAAGAAATATTTTCATTTTAAAAAATACTCTGATTTTAGGTTCCTAAAATCAATGATTTTAATTCAATACGGGAATGTACGGAAGAGAGCAGTCCTAAGAAGAAGTCGAGCTTATCAAATTTTAAAGAATTTGCAAAGTCAATGGAAAAAATTGTTAAAAGGTAAAAGCTAAATATTCAAATATCTAACAAATTTAAAAATTTTCTAATTAAACTAATAACAGACGAGGACGAAGATGCTCCAATGCATCACAAAAGATATGAGAAGTGGCAATTGGACCTTAAGGCAGCCGTTTCAATCTTATTACAGGAAAAACTCTTGAAAATTGTTGGAAAAAGACATCATCCAGGTTTTAAGAACTTCAAATACAACCATGTCTACATAGAAAACGTCACCGAGTATAAACAATCTATAACTGATTATGCAAGAGTTCTTGATGCTGGAGAAAGGTACGCAAAAGAGACAAGAGCGTCCGTAGGAAATTTGGAATTGGAAGATGAGGAGGATGACTGGGTTTCCAGCGATAGTGGAGAAGATAGTGAATAAAAAGTTAGCTTTAATAAAAAAGATCAGTTAAAATGGACAATATATTGAATGAATGTGTGGTACTATCATATCCTACATTTATAATTGTAACTAGAAAGAAATTTTATAACTAGCAAATTTATTAACAAGAGCATTTTATTGGGACACTATTTATGAGGTAACAATATGTGCTTATACCTACAACTACAATAAATTAAAACTGAGACGGAAATAATAATAATAATCCAGAATAACGGAAACAAGGCCTTGCATGTGTATGCATCTAGTTAGCCTAATAGTAAAATTGAGAGCTTGTCACGTTTATTAATTAATATGGTTTATTAATCTATATTCAAAACCATTATAAAATATACATTTAGATTTAAAGATTAATAAAAAATAAATTGTAATTAATTTTAATCGATCAAGTTACATCTGAATAAATTAACTTTGGTGCACTGCTTGAGTTTGAAGGGGAAATGATATTAAAATATTGTCCACCTAATCTATTTACATCTTTTTGTCTTTTACACCATCAAAATCGGATTTGAAATTAAAATGTTTTAGTGATACAATAAGTTTCGTATAGAAATTGTATGGAAACAAAACTAGAAATTGTCAATTAAAAATTTAAAATAAAATATTAATCCGAAAAATGTAAAACTTAGGTGAGCAATGAGTGCAATTGAAAGTTTAAAATAAAAATTTACTCTCTAAGCTATTTCAAATCAAACAAAACCAGCACAATATAGCTTGGTGAGTAAAACACAGTAAATTTTTATTTTAAACTTTCAATTGCACTCATTGCTCACCTAAGTTTTACATTTTTCGGATTAATATAAATGTCACCATTGTGCTCCCCTTGAAAAAACATGCAAAAATGGCACAAAACTCATTTTCATACAATAAATTCATGAAAATGAGTTTTCATGAGCAAAGAACGCTCGTGACGTCATTTTGAGCAAAGAGAGAGAGAAGGGACTCAAGCACAGTTTTGTGTCTTTTGCTCCAGTTGAGCTGAATGGACAGAGTGCTTGCTCTCTCCAATTCTCAATTTCCCCAACCCCCACATTCAATATACAAAAACTTTATCAACCCAACTGGTAACAGTTGGGATTTTGCTCACATCAACTA
>JAQIXN010002226.1:0-12657 GCA_034698145.1 Proisotoma minuta
ATCTTAATTATAATTTATATCTAGCTGTAATTAGTTTTTAGTATTATTTTATTGACTGATTTTATTTGACTGTGATACTTTAATTGTAATTTGACTGTGATAATATTTTTTTTGTAAAATGTAACTAATTATAATGATGCTAATTTAATACTTCAATAAATTCACGATCTTTTTTAATTGTACCAATTTGCGTTTTGTCATATTCATTTTCATAAATGGTTTATTGAATGGAAATGCATAAAAATATCATTTTAGCTTGATCTTTTAAAAATCAGGGAACGCATAAACTGAAATTATTTCATGAAATTGTAAAGCCCTATCTGAATTAATTAGAAAATCATCTAGTCCTTAAATTGGCTTGTGGTCAACATATCGTTAATATTATTAATAACATTGTGCTTGCTTGCACTTGGAAATTCCAAAATTGGATCGATTAGTTGTCTCACTTTTTTCATCTTAAACCTTGCCATTTTTTAATATTTGCATTTTCCATGTAAAGGGCCCATCTTCAGCATCTTTGTCAGTTCCACTCAGTTGAGCTGATATTATTTTAGACCCATCAATTGAAAATCCTTTCCTTTTTTCGGGCCGCAAGTTAAGAAATTGTTTCGAATTTTAAATAGTTTTTATAAACATTTTTATTAAAAATATATAGAAGGTGATCACGGAAATTTGAGGCAGGGGCACAACAATGATACAAAAAAACAATCTGTAACATTTTTAGCTTTAAAGTTTTGTAATATATTAAACAATTGCATAGTTTTAGTTCCATTTAGGAAGAACTGGACTAAAAATGAATGAAAACGAAGAGATGAGCGAGTGTGTATAAATAACATAATCATAATACAATTATACAGTACAAACTGTCATTCTGCTGCGCTAACGTCTCGCATATTGTTTCATCTTAAAAACTAGACTTGTTCATTGATTAGTATAGCCTATCGTACTTAAATACTAATAATGAACTATAATTTCAGACTTGATTCACGGATTTGTTTAAATACTTTTAAAAGGAGGATACATGCTGTGAGCGTCTTCTTCCCTTCACAGTGGCTGTCACTTGGATGATAGAACTTTCTAAACGTTCACGTGATCTGACCATATCTCTGTTAATGAGGGGTGTCGCCTGAGGATTTGCATGTTGCTGTCGAATATGGAATTTTGTATCCAAGTAACTTCTAAATGACTTTTCACAGGCTGGGCAGATGTAAGTGTGAATGTGTTCATTCAAATGATCAGTCACAAGCTTCTGCCGTTCCTCTGACTTGTAGTCACAAACGGGACACTGAAACATTTGTTTGACTTCGTTGGGTTCAACCATTTCAGTACTCATTGAAACTCGAACTGTTGGGTTAATTACATAGCGAGTGTATTTGATATTGGCTTTACGGCTTATGACTCCGTGGGTAGCAATCATGTGATTCCTGCTTTCCACTGCGGTCTCAGACTCGAAAGCACATAGTGGATCGTCACACCCATATTTGACAGTGTCTTCCACAAGTTTTCCCATGAATGGAATAGTGGAAAATTCTGGTTTTTCTCGAATGTCATAAGTTGCATATTCTGGATCAAGTTCATCTGGGTGAGCAGTTCCATGGTGTTCAATTATTAGCTGTAGTGAGCAAGTTTCGTGAAAACAAATAGCACATTCGTAAACAGTGTGTCCAGTTCTTAACTTTCTCTTCATCTTAAACGTTTGTTCGGGGTGCATCGAGGCACAATGATCTTGTAAAATATTTAATCCCGAGACAGTGAAATCACAGAAACTGCATGAAAGTTGAATACATGGGGCCAGATCATTTTCTTGAGTAAAGGTTTTATATTCGTAGTAATTGCATCTTTCTTGTGGACAAGTTGAGTGAATCTTTTCCCAATGACTTCTTGCACCACGAACAGTTAATGAATTCTCTCCGCAATGAAAACATCTAAGAAAAAATTATAATTTAGTATAAAAAACACAAAGTGTTGTAAAACAAATAATTTCTTACTTATAAGCGTATGCATTGTTGGCTTGAGAATTTGAAGGTTTTGGTAAAATATTTCCAGATGCAATGTCATTATTATCTTCCAGAAACCGCTTAAGAAAGTTTTCATCTGAAGTATCCATATTATTAGCTGGTAATTCCATTTTGTCGTCCAGAATAATTACATCATCGTCCATTGAAAAATCAAATAGCAGATCATCGTTATTAAAATCTAATTGTTTGATCAAATGAGGTGGTCCAGAATTTTCATTTTTACTACGACTGGTGCCAGGAAAGGATGTTTCTGGTTTATTATCCTGTAAAATTGTGAGAAATAAACATCACCATCAATTTGTTTTAAAAACAGACAAAACAAACTAATTATTTACCAAAACAGGAGGATCCTTTTTAACCCTTTTTGCCGCAGGGATGCCGTATTCAGATGACCAAAAAGCAGGAGTTAGTTTTCGTTCAATTTCCTTATTTTCATTCACTACGACGGACCGTTCTGGATGCATTCGCAAAATATGTTTTTGAGCAAGTGATTCATTCCAAAATGAACTGTTGCAGTAAGAACATGAATATCTGGAAGTCGAATGATTTGTTAATTATCAATGCATTTTTTTGAAACTGACAATGTAAGCAAGAATCAGTCTTACCTGTCACCACCAATGTGTTTTGCTAGGACATGAATTTTGAGATTGTGAGGCGAGTGACATTCTTGGTTACAGTGTTTGCATATAAACATTGGTTGTTTTGGTGCCGCATTATCTTGTGCGGTGATAATGTTAATGGATTCATAAGAAGAGAAAAAGTTTTTCACCTGCAATATAGAAAATTTATTATTGTAACATAGCTTTTAATGTTTAAATCAGAGCTTACATAAATTTCAATTTCAGGATTTTCTGCAAGCAGTTCATGAGAAGTGTCAAAATCGGAGTCACTGTGGTCCCCAGCTATATGACCTTTAAGAGAGCTCTCCGTGACGAATGTCACATTACAAATAGTGCATCTAAATCTAAAAACAGGTCCAATAAAAACAAATTAATTTCAAATTCAATTATAAATTATTATAATGAACTTTGAGAAAACTTACCTTTGATAGCTAAGTTCATTGTAAAGGTGAACACGCATATTATTTGCATTCTTGGTTTTGAAAATGTTACACTTAGGACATGTATATTCTTTAGGCTCGCTCGGTATCGGCGGCGTTGAATTTTTCGCTGCATTGTTTAAAGTTTTTGGCTGCTTCTTAGTTGGAGAATTTGACACACCAGCTGATGATGATGGCTTAGTAATTGGTTCTTTTTCAGCCTTTGGTATTTTTTCTTTGCTGTCGTCCAAGAATATTCCACGAATATGTTTAACACTGTTAGTACGTCTCCATATTGGTCGACGGACAACGTCGTCTGGTTTGGCTTCAAAGTCGTTTCTGTTAATTAAAAAAATACATTATAGTAATTCCCACACTAATTAAAACTAGCTAATTAAAATTTTTAAATGTATACCTGAACCACATGGACATAATTTTGGAATTCCAGCATGCTGGTATTTCTTCTTCGTTTTTGCAATGGTCTTTTTCTACATGCTCTAAAATTTCTTGATCACTATCAGAGTTAAATTTGCACTTTAAACAATAAAACTGCGATTTAACACGATGTGTGGCGATGCAGTGATTTTTGATATCTTCAAAATCTTGAAACACTTGTTTTGAAGTGCATAGCGTGCATCGCCATTTATCAACCACAATATTTTCGTCACTCGAGTTTCGTCTAAAAGTATTGAATACATTGTGTTAAGTAAATAAATGTGGGTTCATTATATTATTTTTCACCTATTATTGGCATTCCCTTCACTATCAAGATTCCGAATCAAATAATGAATAAGTTTTCTTTCCGGGTGTTTTTCTGGAATGTGCTTCTCCATCAGGGGGAGTTGTGTATGGATGGCGTCACAATATGCACATCGATAAAGCTTCGGTCCGTGTAATTTGAGATGTGGGCCAATTTTGTCGACAACCACGGTATTACGCCTATCATTGCTTGTCCCTTCTTGCTTTACACAGTGAGGGCATTTATAAAGCTCAACTTCTGGGTGCAGTGTTCGCATGTGTGTTCTAAGCATGTACTCATCCACAGTTATCTGCTCACACCCTTTGACGCTGCAAACATATCTAAACTGTTCGGAAACAAACTGGGGTAGCGAGGAGCTATCATTGTTTGCGCTGTATCTATTATAAAAACAAAGTTAGTTAAGGGACAAAATGAGACAATGAAATTACTGATTACTTACTGCTTATTTTCGTGGCTACTTCCTGCCCAGTTAGTCATCTTATCAAACATTAGCTCTTTCCGTTCAAGACAAGGGACTGGATTTACAGGATCCGATCGAGGTATCCTAACTTCTGGGTTGGATTCTGCATTTAAGTGATGATTCAGATGACGGAGAAAGTTGACACGGACTTTTGAAGAGTAAGTGCATTCAGGATAAGAGCAGTAAGCCAGAGTACTGAATAAGGAACACAAAATAAATCATTAGTATAATCAAAACTTTACGAGATTTTTTTTTTAAATTTAAATTAGTTTTTCTCTTACTGGAATATTTGACGATATGGAATTTTATCAATTTCATTAGGTCCAAAAACTAATCTATCGGCGTAAGCTGCATAATTTTCCTTAAATTTTTGGGCTGTTGATACTCTTGAAGCCACATCTTTTGGAAAAAGAATATATTCTGGATCGTCCATCTGGTTTTCTTGAATTGCTTTATCCACTTTATGGTTGTAAACTTTATGAAAAGACTGTAACATGACAATACTTTAGTATGAGCGACGAAAACAAAACGCAAAAAAAAAACGGAATTCGTTTAATATGACAATACCTTCACATGGCGAGTTAGTTCAGACATTGCCCAAGTCTTATAAGGACAAAGAGCGCAACGTTGCTTTTTACGACCATGCGTTTTGAGATGTTCCATCAAATTAATCACAGCCTTTACACGTTTATCACAATGTGGGCAACCGAACGATTTCGTGTCGGTCAGAGTTGGGCATGAAGTAATATGCTCCTTATACTGCATGGAATTAGGAGCAGAAAAATCGCAAGGGAAGTTGGCGCATTTATACAGATCAGTTCCTAAAATCAACCATCCAATGTAATTAGTACAACGGAATGAAACGGAAGTAAAATAAGGAAACTACAAGAGAAAATTATAGTGCATATATTAATTTACTATCAAATTAAAATTATTCCAAAATACACTGGGTACAAAAAACTTTTTAGTGTAAAAGTAGAAAAAAACAAAAAAATAATTGAGAAAAATTTAAAGAAGGAAAAGAAAACTTTTGAGGAAAAATATAATTGCTTGGGTCAAAAAATCGATCCCAACTCTTTGAAAAGAAGAAAGAAGATATAGTTGAAGTTAACAACAAAAGAAAAAAGGAAATAGGATTTGCATTGTTTCATTAATGCAATATTAATGCTTACTAATTAAGCTACTCTTAGTAGGTAGTTAGTAGCCTACTAAAGATAAGACACTACAGGAAAACAGTTTTCAATTTTTATCAATACCTTGCAAATCTGTAATTCGTCCAGAAGTTGGATCTTGAAGCCAATATCTCGCATCTGAAGGTTGAAGTGTAATTTCCACACCCTCTTCTAGCGGTTCGACTTTGTAGAACTTGGAAAATGATCGATTGTAAATGTTGCCCAATTCCGTAGATGTTTGTGGAGGGGTAAAAATTGGTTGATCGAAATATTGTTCAATCGATTCATCATCATCCATTGCTTCTTCTTTCGGGATAATTGGATGCTCTTCGATTGTGATTTCTTCATAATCTGGCTCTTCATTTTTTAAGATTTCTTCGTATTTTAGTTCTTCATTTTGTGCGACTTCTTCATATTTTGGTTCTTGCTTTTTTGTGATTTCTTCATATTTTGGATCTTGCTTTCTTGCGAGAAGTAATGATAAAGGAGAACCCATATTGGCCATGCATTCCTTTGTGAGTCTTTCCACTTCTTCTTGTGATACCATTTTTATTGTGTTATCAGCGTCGTCCTCTGAATCATCACTGTCAACTAGTGTGATAATAACACCATCCTCAGCTATTACAGAATTTCTTTTTCTTATTGAAGGAGGTAATTTGATAGACTTGGGATCGAATTTGGCAGAACTGTCTATTTGCTCAAAGAAGTCATTGGGTTCCTCGTCCTCTGAATCTGACAGTGTAATTACTGGTTCCTTTTCAGAATCAGGAACAGAGACTAATGCGATGTCGGATTCTTTGATTATGCATAGGTTATTATCACTGGATTCGGATACACGAATTCTCAACCTGTCCATTTCTTCATTTTGATAGTCTGGTTCTGGTACAAGATCCTCGACTTCATTCACCATCCAGTCAATGGCATCTTCACACGCTCTTTCCCTAATTTCCGTTGAACTTGATCGTTCTATTGATGTGGACGCTGGCTCTTCTGCCCCTTCTTTTTGATTAATTTGATTTAGCAATGTATCAATTGATGACTTTTCAGGTTCAGGGCCTTCAAATACACTGCAGACAGACTCAATTGTAGGAATATCTGGAAGAAAATCTGCTAAATCTGTATTGTAATCTGTATCCACATCAATTTTAATCTTTTCGTCCATATTCTCAGGTTCTTTTGAACATGCTTGATCTAGCATACTATTTTGACTTGATTCGAATTCACCATTTTGCTCGTTTATCTGCAAACTATTACCATCAACTTGATCGTCAGGGATGTCTAACTCCTCATGATCACCAGGCTCACTTTTAATATCGATTGACATTCTATCATCGTCCATGTCATTATATAAAGGAGATAAATCAATGTGTATTTTTGCAAGTTCCTCATTCAAAGCTTGAGGAGATAATAGGGGACCTGTAGGCTCATAATCACCGTTTTCTAATAGTTGTCCATCGTCTAGATTTTCTTCCTGCTCGTCGTGAGCCACATTGTCAGCATTGAGAAATTCATCATCATTTTGATCTATTGGTTCTGTTTTGAGTTCCAATTTGATTTTCGACAGATCTATTCTCCTCTTCCCTTTCATGCTTCGAGTTACTCTTCTAGGTCCCCCTGCAGCTTGGTTCTTTTTAGGTGAAGACTTTTTCACTTTTTTGGGAGTAGTTGCTGTTTCTGGCTTACTTTTATCAATTTGTATTTTTAAAGCCGTTTTAACTGCAGCCGCAGCTCTTGTAGTTGGTCCCTTCTTTTTCTTGTTGGGTTTGACTTTGGAAGCTTTTCTCTTACGTTTTTTCCCTCGTTTGCCCCCAGCTGCATTTGTACTTGCTTCAGAAGATTCTTGAGATTGCTGTTGAGAACTTCCAGCTATAGGTGAAGTTTCGTTTTGTCCCTTTGTGCCACTTGGGACTCGTCTATTCTTTTCAGAAGGAGCAGAAGGAGGGAGCATTAGATTGGCATCAGAAGAAGGTTGCTTGTTTTCGTCAGTCGGACTTTCAGATTGCTGTTTTTTTTTTAAATCAAACAATATTGTATAATCATCAAAGGGTACATTTCTTTCTTTTTTTAAAGTGTTTTTTTGTCCTTTACTTACCGTACACCGCCTTGGTCCTAGTGGAAGCATGGTATCAAACCGCATTTCTTTTAAGGCATCATGAAGTTTTTCCAAAGATGAGCGTCGTTTTGAATTCCGTTTCTTGGTTGGGCTTCGTGATTTGTGACTACCAGGTTCAATTTCAGGAGCTTCTTCTGCTTCTACTTCTGGCTCTGGGGACATTGGTGAATCAATTTCTGCTGATCGTTTCCTTTTCGCCTCTGCCTCCGTTTCCACTTGTTCGTCAGTTATCGTAGCTTGTTTATATGCTTCTGTTTTATACAATTCTTGGAGTTGAATTTTTAGTTTCTCTTTAACATATGCCATTGTACTCTCGCTATTTAGAATCTTTTCCGCCTGATCCTCAGGCATTTCCGACCTAATGAACTGTCTAATGAATGTTTCAGACATTTTCGTACCTGGAATTAAATCAGATTCAGGTTCGTTAACTGCCACTGGAGTATGTTGATTATGATAATTATCAAACTCGGGATCAGGAGAAGGACTTCTCGGTGGGGGAGGGGGTCTTTTAATTTTTGGTATTCGAAACCCTGCTGGTTTTGGAGGCGAGTCTGAAGCGTCTTTATTGCTTTTGGAAGAATTTCCTTTTTTGGAAGTTGAAGGCACATCTTTTTGGGATGATCCCCGGCTAGCACGTTTATCTTTAATTTTAGACCTGGTGTCATCAGTCTTGTTCTTCTTTGAGGGAGACTTGGCAGGTGGAGATCTCCCTTTACCCCTCTCTCTATTATGTTTTTCATGGCTTGACCTGTCTTTATGAGATGACGAACTATCATGTTCTCTTGAAGTAGATTCATGATGAGATTTACTTTTGGGCACTGAGGAATCTCTTGGATGGGATCTGGTTGGCGTTTCGGGCAAAGGGACAACAATCGCTTCATCAAAGCTACAAGAATTCTTTTTCCTTCCCAACTGATGAAGACCTTCCTTTTCAATTTGTTTTCGTAGTTCTTGAAGCTTTGATGCTTTGCTTAAATCAGAGGAAGGCAGATTATTTCTCACACGGTTACGAACTTCATCCAGTCTTTTAGAATTGAGATCATCTTCTAGATTAACACGTGTAACTCGTCCTTCATCCCTTTCTACGACTTGTACGTCCTCTCGACGTTTATCAGAAGAAGAATATTTTGAACGATGGTGAGAAGATGAACGATGGTGCGAGTTTCTATTTCGATCTTTGCTTTTTGAAATTCTTGGGTCTGGGTCGTATCTTGATCGATTATGATTTAAATCTGAAATTTCCAAAGATTCTCCTCTATGAACTTTTGTAACTTCCGAAGATGAGTTGGAGGAAGAAAGAGACTCGTTGTTGTGACTAGTTAAGTGGCTCGTAGTGTTACTCGGAAGAGTTTTTTTGTTACGATTAAGAAGACGAGGATCTCTTTCTGATATCAATTGATTTGATGCTATCAGACTTTCCTGAGGTGACTTTAGAGGCGTGGTAGACGTTTTAATTAAAGGCATTGTGGGAGAAGTTTGATTTGGAGGGGGAACATTTTGATTATCTTTGTTTTCTTTTCGATGCTGAGATGATCTTCCAAAATGTGCTAATGCTCTTTGTTGAATATCTCGTAAAGAAGGCTGTACTTCCACTGGTGGCTGATTAGATAAAGCGTACACGGGTTCTAATGGAATAGTCGGTGGCATTCCGGGCACTTGGTGAGATGGGAAAGGACTTCGAGTGGCAGTCATTGAAGGGTCAGAAGGATAGGCATAAGTTGGTGTTTGATTAATCATTGGCGGTCGGTGGCCACTTATTATTGCAGCTGGAGGACGAATTTGAGGGTTTAATTGTTGATGATGAGGGATTTGAGGGATTGCAATAGAAGATGCATTATTATTATGACTTATTCCCATATTAGCAAGCAACGGATTTATGACTGGCATTCTATTCATTGGCTGTTGAGCAGCATGCACAAATGGATTAACCGCATTTATTCCGAACTGGCTCATGTACGGTTGTTGTGATTGTTGTTGCTGTTGCTGGCTTTCATATCTTGCTTGTGCAAATCTCATTTCTCTATCGCGATCACTTTGTTGTTGTTGGACGGGGGGTCCTCTACCCCACTGGTCGTCCGCACCATGATGATAGTCTATTTGAACAGGGCCATCAGAATTGGAAGGATGTCTTCGTCTTTCTCCCAGTAGTTGCTGTTGTTGTTGCTGCTGCTGCGGGGGAGGTCTTCTCTCAAACAATGCCTCTTCTTGTTGCTGTAATCTATCAGGTCTTTCATAATTAGCTTCACGCGAATAGGCAGAAGGGCGGTCAAAAGATATTTCTCGGTCAGGTCGACTGTAATCTCTTGAGAAATCTTGAGCAGGAGGAGGAGGACGACGACTATATGCTCCTCCTTCTGACCATGGATCATTGGTTCTAATTTCATTAAATCTATCTTCTTGTCGATATCCCTGATTTGTCCTAAAGTTAGAAGAGTTGTTAGATCTTTGCTGCTGATTAGCATTCCAGTCGTTATAATTGAGAGAAGAAGAAGGACGATCTTCACGATTGGATCCTCTTCCAAATCCAGGTCTATAACTACTCCCACTTGCACCACTATTGCTATTATCTTGCCAACTTGGCGGAGCATCCCCTAAAAGCCCTGGAGCTGGATTTGATCTGTTGGGCTTGAACACAGAACCAGATCTCATGTCAATATCTTGAGGGGAGCGGTAATCGTAGTGATCATTGTTAACATCCCATGGATTTGTATTCGGAGGAGCAGGAGTAGGCTTTCTTCTGTCGTGGATGGATCTCTCAATCGATTCTAAATAGAAAAAAATATTTGAATATTAGAGATGTACTTAAAAAAAATGAAAATAACGTACTCTCTATAGTATCAAAATAACTAAATTCACGTGGTGCTGCTGGTGTGTTTCTTTCCAATGGGATAGTTCTAGCTGTGGCTAATGGAACGGATGAATTATCAAACGTCACTTCAGTTGGTGATGGGCTTCTGGGAGCTGACGGTTCTTCGGCTTCCACTTCACTTTCAGATTCATAAGATGGCCCCTAAATGAACGAAATAATAAATTGACAAAATGTTGGTTTAGAATATAAGAATATTAAAATGATGCTTACATCACTAAGTGGATTTTTTCTAATCATTTCATGTATTCTATCAATAAACCCTTGAATTGCAGCAGCACCATGATTCCTAAATAAAGCAACAATCAAATAAAAACAAATTATGTTTAATGAAAAAAAAAAATCTATACTTACTCATCCGCCAGCATATCGCTCATAACACTTAGGAAATATTTAATATCATCCACCTCATCTCGAAACTCTCTCTCCCTCTTGGTTTCATAAATAGTCTTGAGCCTGCCCCTCAGGTAACCCCGAAATGTTCGAAATTTGCAGAACAAGTCTACAGTCTTATTCTCCTCCCGAGCATCTACATAACAAAATAGCAGAGTAAATAAATTACAAGTAATGGCTTCAGTTTCCGTTTGTCCTCACCTGTCCCCCCGTATCCTGACCCCCTTTCCCTCCTTGTGAAGGGAGTGTCGGATGGATGGAACCGTTCCCGGTCCATGTTGTCATTCAATAATTGAGAGCTAGATCCTCATGGGGGAAAGTTGGTTAACCCTTGGACTGGGATTAACAACGATACGATTAATTTGAAAGCTTTTTCATCAAGTTTACTGAAATATAAACAAAAAGGGAAGAGGAATTAGCAAACTTATCAAATCAATCCCAATCCCAATGCAATGCTTACTTACAACAACAAACTAACAAACAATCGGATGTTTCAAGACCAACTGGTTGGTCTTGAAAAGAATGTACTTTTTCAGAGGGATTACAAACTATTTGCCGACCCTGCCAACAAAGAGGAGGAGGAACGTTGACCTAGCGGTCAAAGAAAAGAACAATTCCTCCATCCAAAAAGGAGCCAACTTCCTTTAAATGATTGAGATGATTTGTATACTGACTTTAGTCTCTTAACACAAGTCTCAAAAATAATAGTCGCTGGCAACTAATTTGCAGCCTATTTGTCGACACTTGGACCTAATGTTGGGCCATTGCAAAATAGCATTTGTATGCCATGACTTTGATCTGCTAACTGCTTTCTCAGGCTAATTGCCGCTTTGGCTTTGCTCTTTTTTAGCAAAAGACAAGGAGGATATTTATACGTCACATTGTTGAGCCAAGGGAACAGAAAGAGGAAGGAGGTGCCTCTGGGGGTGGACTATGACCAAGAGGATGACTATATATACCTGATGTGGGGCTTGTGGGACGGTTCTTTCAAGATGACATGAGTAGCCGACAGAGTTTTTGCGACAGGGTCTAACTCCGTCGCGGATGGAAATGAGGTTTGTTAATTTGCATGATACAAAGAGTGTTTTAAAATGTTAATAATTAAGTGTGAGTCCTATCTGTGGACCAAAATAGAGACGAAGTGGCAGTGGCAGAGGCGTAAACCTCGGACGGGTGTTCAGGTGAAAAGTCTCAAGCCACAAATACTACACTTCTCCCTTGTTACAGCAAGCCTCCCAGCAAAAAGTACTCAAATCAGCTAATTTGCAAAAATTATACTCAAAATCCCACTTCCTCCATCCCCACATTGTTTCCCTATCTTATCGATAAGGCTCTTTTAGATTAGGACACTGTATTTTATTATTATAAGAAGGAAGACTAATAAAAGATTAATTTAAAAGAGTTTTCTTTGTTTGCAAATATTTTAAGAATCAGGGCTAGTTTTAAAGAGTAATTATTTAGTATTTTAGCAATCACTCAAAAAGGAAAATTACGGTGTCAAGGAAAGGGGGGAAGGGGACGTGAGGTTTGGCCGGAGCAACGACACGGTCGGCACAACACATTCAAGTAGCTGGATTTGGCTTCAGGATAAGCGCCAAACTGTCGACGACGACAATGAAGTATCACTGATGACAAGATGAAGAAGGAGGCGAAGATATGAAAATCAGATAATGAAGAAGAAGGCTCCCCCTCCATGACCAAAGGGCGTCTAGAGGACACGCTGATGATGACAAGAAGACATGCATACACCCTAAGCCCTCAACCTTACCTGAATATGGACAACACGTCGAGCAGTGCTTGGATGACGCAATTTTAAGGCCGTGTATTGTATTGCTA
>JAQIXN010002227.1:0-12647 GCA_034698145.1 Proisotoma minuta
ACCGCAGAGGGTTTATTATTCTTGAAACACAATTTAAAGAGAATTCGCGAACAAAACAATTAGTTAATGACTTAATCTTTTGTTAGTGATATTTTATTATATCCTGTTTTAACAAGCCGGCTTGTTAAATATATATTTCTTTTTAGTTTTTTTATATTTCAAGACCTTTTTCAATGCCTAAATATGTTATTTGAATAATTAGTAGATGTAAGTAGTGAACTTGTCAAGATAATTATTTTTTAACTGTGGTTGTGAAATAAATAAAAGTTAATATTGGGTGTAAGCAATGAATTATTGCCGATCAAATTTTTTCTATATAATTAGCGGGTATTAAGATAAACACGTAAATTTGCATACCGGGCCGGGTACCGGGTACCCGGCCCGGTCGAGACCATTTTTTTTTCACCGGGTCCGGGTATACCGAGTCGGGCATTTTTGCCGACCCGGGGCATCACTACTTTTAGCCCATAATTTTGTGAAATGAAGTTACATTGTAGAGAGTGAGAGGAAAGCCATTATTCACCAGAGGAGAAAGTGCTCATAATTCATTAAAGCCGAGGCTTGAGCTTTTAGAGCTTATAAAGCTTTGGGATAAGTAAGTGAAAAGTGTTTGAGGTAGACCAGAGTTCGCACGAGCAATAAAGCATTTTAAATGCTTTTTTGCTTTTTTGCTAAAAAAGCAACTTTTTTGTTTTTTTGCTGAAAAAGCAACTTTTTTTGCTTTTCAAAAATGGACGCTTTATTGCTTTTTCAAAAAGGCGGCAAATGTTAACGTTGTAATTTATACGGCCGCCGAGAGATGGCGTAATGAAAAAAGCAAAAAAGCAATTTAAAGCAAAAAAGCATGTAAAAAGCAACTCAGCATTACAGCGCTAGGTGCTTTTTTGCTTTTTGGCCAACTCTGAGGTAGACCAAAACCCAAAATTTTCACTTGGCATCTCAATTTGTTTAGCATCTCAAATCTGCGACATGGATTTTGGAAGTGCTTTTGTTATGTGAGAGTGAACATAAAAGTTATTATTTATTGTGGAACTGGCAGATGTTGGCAGCAATAAAATGGAATGTGTAAAATATTTTCTTGTTTGTTTCATTAGAAACATGAAATGATTTTACATTTTACACTCTGCATTTGGCTCCTTTCTCCTTCCGTTTCATTACTTCATGAGAAATTTAGCTCAGTTTTCTTTGCATGAAACATTTGCAACTTCACACGTTGCTGGGCTTCATATAAAACACATCCATTTTAACGGCTTTGCCTCCTGTTACTTGGGGAAAGTGAGTGGAATAGTGAAGCGTTATTTTATTAGGTACAGCTGCAAAGCTCATTAAAGCAAATTAGGAAAGTCTCAATCATAAATATTTGAGGGGAAAGTTTGTAAAATCAGGAAATCCAAGGATTGGTGGATTTTTATGCAAAATTTAGTCAAAAGAGGAGTTGCGGAGTCCAAAAGTAATGGGCCATTATGGGTGCACTTTGGAATTAAAAAGATCTCAGAGGAGCCATTTATTCAGAGATTCTCTAGTTTAGATTATTTATTCATGAGCAAATATCAGCTATTTTATTGTATCTCTAATGCTATTCTTTTGTTGCCAGCTTCTTAAAAAGTTGCTTTTTGGTTTGACAGGAGCCATTTATAAAACTCATTTCTTTAGGCAACAATCCATCGTTAAAATTAAGTTAGAGATAACCCATTTTAGAAAATTTTTGATGATGAAAAAAAGCTATTAGCGTTTGGAGGAAAGTTGCCACATTAAAAATTTCATTTTGTGTGGTCGTAGACTGTAAACAAATTTTTTGGGTGGCTTTTCTTTATTGGATTCTTGTTTATGCCAGAGTTCGACAGAGCAAAAAAGCGTTTTAATTGCTTTTTTCAGCAAAAAAGCAACTTTCTAGTTAATCAAAATTGGACGCTTTATTGCTTTTTTACGAAAGAGGGAAAAGTTGAAGTTGTATTTTATAAGCTTGCCGAGAGATGGCGTGATGAAAAAAGCAAAAAAGCAGAGCAAAAACGCAATTTAAAACAAAAAAGCAATTACAGCATTTATGGGTTTTTTTGCTTTTTGGCGAACTCTGGTTTATGCGTATTTGCTATTGGATCTCTATCTTTCAAAATCCTCAACGAATTGCTTTGCTTTCACTACGTAACTTTTTCAAATTGGATTATGTTTATATGCCGAGATGATTCTTAGCTTATATAATATAATGGGCCATAATTTAGTGGAATGATGTTCGCCCATTATTGTTTGTCCCCCACTTTTTATAAGGGAGTCGGATATTGTAATTTCTTGGCAAGTTATTTCTATAAAAAACGAGGCCATAAATAAGTTTGCATTGCCGCAGAGGATTTTTTGAAATGTGGCCACAGACAAAGTTGAAGTAAAATGAAATATTTGAATAAAGAAATTGTAGTCAGCATATTAATTATGAATAAGGAGCAATAAATATTGCAAATGTTCAAAGTTTCTGTAAAAATGTGGCTAACAAATCATTGAAAAATAAATTTTATATTTATTTGCCACATCTTTGGCTGTGATTATAATTTCTAATATGTAAATGAGACTTATACTAGAAATGTTGCATAATGGAATTAAGTGATTTTGAGAGTAGCTAGCTATACTTGGATATTTAGAAAAGGAAGGTGTAGGGCATCGTATTTAATGGCATATTAAGTGGCAAAAAGATGACATTTCCGTTGGGTCCTTGTCCAGGTTCCAATGCCCCCAAATTTGGGTAAAATGGTGCCCCTATGGAGCAGCTTTGCATAGGGGCTGAACCTTGGAATCCAAAAGGTTCGGCCATTTGCATGGGGGGCATAAATAGCTCCCCCGGACACATTCCGTTGGTGGGTGGGCTCTGAGCAGTAGCGTAGTAGTATGGGTCAAATGGAGGGGGCGAAAATGTGCTGGACACTCCCCCCGAACTTACAGATCCGTAAGTTGTGTTTTCCCGTTGTACAATCGGCTAAGAATTTAAAAAAATTGGTAAAATTTACTTTCTAGCGGTAGTTTTAAATACCTGTTTTTTGACGGCTGGAGCAATGTTAAGTCGTCGATCTCGATGCACAATTGGAGGCATTTCCTATTTGAAAAAGAGCAAATAATCAACTTTTTAAAGACCATTTAAATTTTGGGGGTGTACCCGATTATTCATAGCAGCAAGGAGTCGTTTTGCCTCATCTTCAGTCTCAAAAGTAACAAAGCCATAGCCCTTGGAAAGTCCACAACGATCCATGATGATTTTAGTGCCACGAACAAGGCCAAAACGTGAGAAGAGTTGCATTAGTTCCGTTTCAGTTGTGTGGACTGAAATTCCCCCGACAAAAACCCGGTTTGGAATCAACGTCCCGTATTTTGGGGCTGACGGGTCGAAATTAGGATTCTCTGTGGATGAACTTGGCTGTTCAATGGATGTTGTAATTGGAGGTCCAGTGGATGAAGAATTGGTGAAATTAACTCCATCTCCAGAATTGTTGGGATCTTCCGGCATGTTTTTTGAGCCGGAGTTGGAAAGATTGGAAGCTGGATTTATTTGTTGGTTTGATACGTTTCCGTTCATTTGTGCACTTATGGGACTCATCTCCTTCAAGCCTTCAACTGTTTTGTGTCGGATGCCATCAATCAATTGAAGAAGAACATGGAAGGAGAAAACAAAACAATAAACTACAGCTTTTAGCAAAACTTTCACCAATATAAAAAGGGTTTTAAACAGATGTAATAATGTAGCGTAGCTTGTGAATTTTTTGCGATCTGACCGTTTTGGTCATAGGGACATGTCTCTGTGGCGATGGGTACGTCCAGTCATGTCCATTTTTAAATTTGACCTATGTGACGTGTGCAAAGTTTCATTCGATTCTGAAGCTTTGAATGATGGACAGACAGACGGACGGACGATGGGTTCAAAAAATGTAGCTCCGCTAAATAAAAATGTTGTATATTCCAAAACTCAATTGAGATGAAAAATTCCACAGCCAAAAATTTGATATGGATTGATGCACTTTGCAAAATGAGAAGACAAAAACTTCACTTACACTTAATTTACCGGAATTTATCCCTGAGCCTTGCAATAAATAAATTCTTAATCACTGTACATTGCGGTGCTAAATTAACTAGATCACTTTGTAATTAAAGTAATTATCCTCCGTTTTTTAACTCACTCACTGTAATATTTGGTTTTATGAGAATATTGAGAATGAACAGGAATTAAAGTTAACATTTTTCTCAATCTTGTTTTTATCAGTTTTTTCCCCAAAGTCAATAGCACTACTGAAAGTTGATAAGACGCCAATTCCATAAGAATTGTAGAGCTACACAAATTGTCAATATTGGTGATAAGGAGGGAATTTAGTTTACCTTTTTAGTTCATTGCTTTTTTAAGAAACTTTTAACTACATTAACCACTTTACTTGATTTGGTTGATTCAATTTGAATAATCCGTTTTATTGAAGGAAACTTATTTACATCCAAATCACTTAATAATCCACGAAAAAGTTGGTGGCACTCGAGGTTAATGATGTAGACTGTGATTTAAACAAGAATTAAAGAAGACACTAAACTTAGAATCTTTATTTTGTCTGGTATCCAAAATCCGGAACTGCAAAGTTCACATAAAGAGTTGGATTAAAAGTTTAAATCTTTAAAAGCTTGCAAGCCTCCAAACCATTACTATTTCATATGCAAGAGTTCTTAAGCAACTCCAAGTTTCAAAAGCTATTAAAACCAAGAGCGAGAGTTGCTGGAGAAATTTAAGGGGAAAAATTGGCAAGAATATGAAAAGAACAAATTATTTAGAATGGTTAAACCTAAAGCCTAAGGATGGAAAGTTTCTAACTCAATTTTTCAATTAAAGCTTCCTCTTGTAAAGTAAGTAAGGAGGGAGGATGAAGATTAAACTTTGCTGTCTTGAGGCGTTCGTTTAAAAGAGGTTCATCAATTACAATAAAAGTAGATTGTAGAGATCTCGGAATCAGCCCAAAAATCCAGGGCAAAGTTAAAATTGAAGGGACAAAGTGGAGGGGATTGAGACTGACAATCTACTCCCTAAAGAAATCACATTTTGAACGAAATCCTCAAATTTTGCTAGTTCAAAGAAGTTGATTGTTGAGCCAGAGGGGAAAGGAAAGGACTGCGGCTTTTAGCCACTTTTAAAGTGATTGATTTATTCAGTTTTGTCGTTTAAAGTGTAAAGTAGTTGGGGGGAAATAGCCCTAGATTCTTTTGGTCAAGGAAATTTTTATGGACTTGCTTTTGTCCTTTGAATAAATAAGAAATGTAGTAAAAGTAAAAGCAAGTCAGCGGGGGAGCTGGACAAGGAAAAGAAAACTACTTGACGTTATTCTACAAGCATCCGGCGTCCCAAGAATTAATGTTTGCTTAAAACATGCTTATTAATGGTGGAGAGTGAAGCGGAAAATACAGAAAAGCTTCTCACTTTGACTAGCACTTGAGAACCAATTGTCTTTGTATCACATCTGCGCCCAACACAAACACAAGCTTTCACTCAATTATCCAAAAAGTTGGAGTTGCTGGTCCTGCCAACAACTGATGGGGAAAAGAGCAACTTCCCTCTTCAAATTCCACTGCTCAACTGAAGCCAAGTCAATGAAATGTGAGGCTTTGCTGAGAAACTGAGACGGGAGGAAATTCGGAGGCCCGTATTATACGGGATCGGGTAAAGCCCGCATTTGTACAAGACAAATACTATTAGGAAATAAATACTACGTTGCATTTCTCATTACAAACAAGGAAGAGGGAGGCCATTTCTTCCATCCCATTATTCTTTCCTCTTTTATCTCGTATTGAACATTTACACAAGTTTGGGGCTGAAAGTGTTTCAGAGAAAATCGAAAATCATCAACTTTGCCTGCCATTTTAAGGGATTGTTGCTGCCTTTGGGCAGACTTTGTCTTTGTTATTTCCCAAGCTTAAATTTTATTGCGAGTGTGAAAAAAGAGACGTAAAAAGGCCGTATGATTTCTGACAAGGGGAAAACTTTGCTAGTAAATCTTTGCTAGATGAAGAAGCTTAGTTGAGTGTCAACTATTACAAGAATTTATGCAGAAACTCATTCTGGAATTCCATTTGCGTTGAAAGAGCCAGCTTTTAATGTCCTCCACCACTTTCACAACCTTTTTGAGGTTTTACAACAACAAGCAACAAAGTTTTATATGGGAAGATATGGGAAGGGAGGCTTGTGCTAAAATTCAAATTCTACCTAGATTCCATTTTCAAGGAAAACAACAGACGATAAAGTTAACGTTTTTTTCTTATTTTGTCTAAAACATTTGCATCAATTTAACACAACTTTTCCCCAGAGCCCGCAACAGTTATTTACTTTTTGCGGAAAAGCAAAAACCTCAAGTTTTATAAGAGTTTTGGGTAAAAAACAAAGTTGGTGGTGGCAGTGAAAAAGAGGATTAAGTGGGTATTTGTAGCCTAAATACGGGGTAAAAAAAGAGGACGGAAATTTGGCAGGGTATTAACAGTTTTAGGATAAAATGAAAATCAAAGTATGACATTGACATAAGTAGACTGTCATCAAAAAAGTAAAGAGTTTGCTCATTTAGTTCAGACCTCGAAAGGTCCAAAGATCCCAAAAATATGTCAGAGTTTTTTTACGAGCCCTTTGCCAAACAACTGCCAAAAAGTATTTCTCATCCTTGTTTATAGCCACACTGCTCTATTTATTATTTCCTCAATTCCAACTTTCACCGAAAGTAGTTACTATCGGATTTTTTATAGGACAATGCATGCTGTGTTGTAATAAAGGATAAAAAAGCGGGATTTTTAAAGTAATGGTAATGCTGAAATAAAATCAAAGGGGACAATTTCATTAATGAGAGCAAACTAAATTAGGAGGCAAATAGAAGTAATTAGAGTGGAAAGTCAGTTACATAATTTGATTATTGGGTAAAAGGCATTCAAGTTGAATTAGAAGTTAATTGGGACCACACCCAAGATAACTAGGGAATGGGGCATGAGTTGAAACATGTTATTTTATCACCTAATAGTTTGCAATTACCTAAATTAAATGGAATGGTATGGAACTTTTGAAGAGAAACAAAGAAAAGCTCACACCTATGAAAGGACAAAAGTAAAGTAAAAAACTTGAGAAATAAACTTGAAAACGAGGAGAAACTTGATGACTAACAATTAAAAGAACAAACAAAGTTTTTAAAATTAAATTGTCTCTGTAAAACGATGAAGTAAAAGTCCAATTCTGTGAAAAATGCTTCAAATTAGTCAAATTTTACAAATCCTAATTTTCACTAACGGCTTGCATTTAGCAGCTTCAGCTTCCTTGAGATCACGTAATTTTAATTATTGGCCAAAACTGAAAAACTTGAGCACAAATGTTTTCTCAAGAATGAAAAGTTTATGATAAACTTGAGTCAATTTTTGCAGGTAAATATTTGTCGTCTACTTTCTAGTGAAATAGTTAGAAAGTAAAGTGATAGCTCAACAAAATCAATTGATAACGAAAACTATATTTTGAAAGAATATGGATTTGGCTTGTTTTTGGAATGCGGAAGGATTTTGGATTTTGGTGGTGAAAGTGGAAAGAAAGCTTTATTTGAGTATTGGATTGTAAAAGAGCAGTTGTTATACATTTTGTAGGAAGCTAGGCAATAACTCTATCTTTTGGAGGTCATAAGCCTGACACTAATGCCCCTTTTACTCCCCCTAATGCCCCCTCCCTTTAAGGTTATGGGTTGGTGAGAGGAGATTACCATTGGGGGTGTGCCTTGTATTTTAGAAGGAAGGGGTCAAATGGACAAGTCCTCATGTCAAAACCACACTTGTAACTTTATCTTCAATATCAATTCGTTTGAATGTGACAATTACAGTATTTTATACTTTTATCCATGATGAGGATAATACATATTTTATGGGATACGTTACATAACATGGCTTGTCTTTGGAGGAATCTTTATCGCCAGAGGGTCTTTGGGTAAAATGCGCACCTGAAGAATCCGCTCAAAATGGAGCCTCATCTTGAAGAACAAGTCATTTGCATATAGAGGACAAAGACTAGATAAAATGTGCAGGCTCGGAAAGCAAGCAATTCCGCTATCTCTTCATCTTCCATATAAGCCCTTATTATCAAAGTTTATACATGCAATTATGGCTTGTTCAATTTGTCACTTGGTGGCTTCCACTAATTATTACAAGTATTAAAGTGTAAATAATTAGCTTGCATCAGAACCACAACTTTTGAGTCGTCTACATATCTCTGTTTTTTTTAACATCTAAATTCTGAAAAAAACAGAGGAAAACTTTTGTGCAATTTGCATCTTAATTAAGTGAAGAGTGTAAACTGGGCTCAGAGTAAAGGAAACAAGTCTTGTTCTTGCTTTCATTGAGCAAATTGAGTTTCTCCAACTTTCACCACAAAACAGCAACACAACCATGTTGTGAAACTTTTATACTAATCCCTTTATTTTGTTTGTGGGACAGGGAAAGAAGTTGTCTGTTGGTTTTAGCCTCCTGGGGTCAAACTACAAATTTCAACCCCACTCCTTTTTCACCAAATGCATGTGGAAATTGTGGAAAGAACAAACTTATCACTTTCTCCTGGTTTCTTCCAAGTCGTTGTTCTTCTGGTGAGGAAAAGTTGAAAAGATCAACAACACAATTATTTTAATCCAATGTACACATACGTGCCCATTTTTTCGGGAGATTTACATAAATTATAAACGTGCAGTCACCCATATATTTCTTTGCTTTCAACAACCAGCTAATTCTGGTTGGAGAAATGATTTAAGATTTAGATTTTCAAGTTTTTTCAAAAAGGATGAAATATGGGAAGTGCACAGTTTGAATCGAATACAAAGAGGAGCATGCAACAAGGGAAAATTTAGTATGGGTCTACATTTTTGATAATTTTATTATTCGTTCGGTTTGGGATTTGTGTGTTTGGTTTTTGACCAAATTTTGCATAGAATTTGCATGTGACATTGGCAAAGATTTATATGAACTAAAGGGAGGCATAAGTCAGGTCAATTTACTAATTCAAAGTTTTCTAATTTACATGCAGAGCGGCCTACATTTTGTAGATTCCGTTGTAATTTGTTGTTATCCCCAAAAAGGAGGGAGAAAGTGAGATATAAAAACAAAACAATTCAACCAGATCGCTGCTCTCATTTTTCATTTCATACACTACTTTTTGCAGCCAAATTTATCGTTATTCGAACCAAATTTGGATGAAAACAAATAGAACTGGACACGCGATTGTGGTTTGTTTTTGACCTTCTATTTCATTGTTTTTCTAGAAAAAAATGAAAACAGAAAAATATATTTTTATGGACATTGAACATAAAATGAAATGCTCTGATCGTAAATGCGCATATGGAAATTTTGATTTGATTTCTCGATAAAATGTAAAATTCTCGAGTTGAATTCCAACTGATTAATTTAATTGAGAGTGGGAGAAAGTACTTTATATTCGGATAATATAATATTTCTATCTCGCATTCTCGATTTGAGAATCTCAAATGACACTCGCAGGCCGTGAAAATAAATTGTAAATTGTCCATGTAAAATAAAGTAGCACAACCACTTCCCTTTATGTTGGAAAAATCCCTTTTCTCTCAAAGAGAAAGCGGAAACTTTGCTCTCTTTTTACCTCTTAACTCTAAAAATTCAGTGGGCTGCTGCTGCTAATATTTTTTAGTTTAATGGAACTCCCAATAATCGTTTATAATGCACTTCTATTAAAGGATCGTCCATTGCATTTGAAAAACGTTGGATTTGAAATAAAATCTGTTTGGGATGATACAAAGAAATCAAAGTTGACGAGGACTCTTTTGGGGAAAGTAATGAAAAACGTATTTAAAGTGATAGTGCAGTCCTCGTTGTTCCATTCACAGAGTTGAATGTCGGCTGATATCAGAGGCAGAGCTTTTGTATGCCCAAAAGGAAAATATATTCTAAAAGAGTTGTTAATCTCCTTTGAAAATAAAATTTGGCTGTAGGGAAAGAGGAGCTAATCATCATCCGCAAACTGCAGAGTCGTTATTCCCATCCGAAGGGAACAAGTTGAGAGACAACTCGGGAAAATTTGATTCTCTTTCGATGCCTAATGCTAAAGCATGAGATGAGTGAGTTCCGCAAAATGCTTCAATATCCTCTGAGAATTTTGGCCCATATCAATCATCTCAACATTAATCAAGTGGCTAAAATTTTTGGGATTCTCGACATTAATGCAATTTACTTCAATTTCTCGGAAGAAGTAGAGCTCTCCGCAAGTTTTTTTCATGGATTTGTCCCAAACAAGAGATAGCAAAGGTGGAAAATATCTTGTTGAGTTGTTTGCCCGATCCTCTGTCAAATGAAGAAGGGAGAAAGTTTATCAGTCTCATACGTAAATCTCGTGTGAGAATCATTATACCTTAGTACCTTAGCTTAGCTTATCAATTTATTTATGGCCATGTTAGATAGATATGCTATGCTATTATTGCCTGCCTCCAGGTGGAATAGTGAAAAGAGAGGAAATTTCTGAAGAGGGAAAGAGGATTTTTACGTTTATTTGGATCCTTACGAGCTGGGTTCTAATTTCTCACCCATAATTTGGACCCAAGGTACATTCTAATCAATACCAGTTATCATTAGCATGTCACAGAGGAAATTTATACCCAAACCCTTCACTAAATCTTTCTGCCTTCTTTCTTTTTCGACATGGGTAAAATTACGAAATATTTAGACGGGAATCTCTTAGCATTTGAAAGTAAAAAGAAGTAACAAGAAGGGTCGTTATTGTTTGATATTTGCAACTTTGGAAGGATGAAAAAACAGATGCAATTCTTTCTTTTATGGCACTAATTTCCAAAATAATTGTTGATGCCACATCCAAAAGTTCACAATAATGACCAAACAATTTTCCATCACACTGCAATAAAACAATTTCAATTTGTTGCAAGTGCAATGGAATTTCTTTTCAATGTTCTTGTCGATCATTTAAATTTTAACGTCTGAAGAGCTTTGAAAGTTTTCATGCCTAAAATCAAGAGTCGATGCATAAATTATTAAACTCTTTGTAAAGCATATAAAGTAGCGGAGATTATTTTTATTTGATTTGACATTTTCACCATTTTATACCCAATTATCTATATAATTTATACAAATTAATCGTAAACTTAATGAAAATATTTGATTTACATTTCCAAAATACATTATTTCAATTCTTTCAATAAATACATTATTTAAAATAAAATTAAAGGATATACTTTATGTATTTTTATGTATGTATGTATGTAGGATGTATTTTTAAAATTAAAAGTTATATCGGCTAAGGCAGAAATCTAATACTTGTCATTTATAGACTCTATAGACGTTTAAAGAGAAATTGTTTTACATTTAATTCCAAAAATGCTTCACCTGAAAACAATTTCTGAAACTTTTGGTTGTAATTAGCAGAGGTAAATTTTAGCAATAGATAAAATTAAGCATAATCCAAATTTCACTCTAATGTGGTAAAATAATTACAGCGAGTCGCTATTTTCGAAACGATTTTGAATTTGAAGCCTAAAAATTGAATGAGTTGATTTGAAAACAGTTTTCAATAAAATTTAAATTTAGCATCGGTTATTACAGGAACACGTTGCTTATCATTTATAAAGATAAATTGTTTTAGATTTAATAAAAAAAATCATCTGAAGATGCTTTCTGAATCTTTTGTTAACCCTTCTATTTGGATTAAGTAAAAAAAAATGCACTTTCGCGTATCGGGTCATATTATATACCAAAATTTGTATAATTTAACGTAGATTACGAAAATGATACTAAAATGCCCCCGCCCCCTCCCGAAACAAAAAAGTTATGATCTCTAAAAACATGAAAACAGTAATTTTCAAAGTTATCAGGTCGTGACTTGAACAAATTTTGTCTGATCAAATCCATCTTAAGGTCATTCAATGCAAAATTATACCTTCTATAAGGTGAAATTAAAAATACCAGATTTCCTCAATCTGAACAAGAAAAATGCAGAAAACCTCGCGAAAATGCGAAAAATGTATAACCTCTCGATAATTTAACTATAATTTAAACTTTTGACAAAATTTTATCTTAAAATTTACCCCAAAATGTGCTGATTAGCATCCAGATATATCTGAATGCGAATATCTTTCGGGATAACTCGAAATTTTATTTTTTTGGAAAAAGACGAGTTTTCCAAAAAATTCAATTCAAAAATGGCTATTGCGATTACGCACTTGTTTTCAATAATTTAATACCTAGTCGGGTCATAAGTTCTGTTACTCGTTTCAACATTTATATCTCTTGTAATTTTATGAATTGAGGTTTTATTCATATTTCATTGAAAAGCCAGATAAATTTCAGTTTAGAAACATATAAAACATTTTAAAGTTTCGAACCCCAGGGTCGACACGCAGCTGCAAACGGCTGCGGAAAGCACTCTCAGAATCACACGCCTCTTTTTCGGACAAATTGTCACATTTCCGGACAAGAAATTTTTTAAGGGCTTTGAGGCTTTGGTATTATTTAGCACATACGATTACCTTTAGTTTGGTCCATAAAGCATATTAAATGGGGTCAAAATGTAGTAATGCTAATTGGCAATCTAAGTTGAAATGAAGTCTGAAAAATTGGATTTTGGCAAGTTTTTCACGATTTTTGCCTTTGAAGCAAATGCT
>JAQIXN010002228.1:0-12636 GCA_034698145.1 Proisotoma minuta
ACCAAACTTTAGGTTTTTATAGTAAATTGCACGTAGATTCGAATAAAAAATATCAAAAATTGCCAAACATTTTTTTTTCCATAAGTTATGTATAGCAGAAAACTTGAGACAGAACTTATGCGGGTACAAGGTATTTCAAGAGCGATGAGTCAAGGTCAATGTCAAATTTCGATCTGCGACCAAGACGGGCTTTTATTGCCTCCAAAATAATTTTGCAAAAAAATTGCAAAACATGCTGCTGACTACATAAATCCAATTTGTATTAATTTTTACAAAAGGCGATTCGTTTTTGGATCACTTTTTCGTCCTTATAACTCTGCCCCATTTAAGATTTTGGTGAATGTTTTTTCATGGGCTAGTCAAGCATCTATCTGAGACTATCTATGACAATTTTTAAATTTCTAGCCAATAAATTGTAGTAACTGGAGGCACCGCAACGAGGAAGCTTGAAAAAAACGTTTTCCAACCATAAGGCGCAATGTTAAATGAATTGTTTGTAAAAATAATTGAAAACATTAAATATTCTTAAAAAACAATTTCTCTCAATAGATATTTTAGTATCTCATTATTTGTATCCATTTTTATTTCAATTTAATTGAAACATGCAGCACAGGAATATATATGTATTCAATCAAAAATAAGGAAGTGAAATTTGTACCTTAAGGATTACTAGAGTGGCCTTTGATGTGTTACTTAAACACAGCCACAATTGACCACACCCCTTAAAAATTTAATGATTACAAACCAACAATTTTATATTATTAAATTTTGATATGATTGAACTTTTTTTAATATAATTGCATGGCTGGTAAAATTCTCACGGAAAATGAAATTTGTTTTATTTCGATTTAACTTTCAATTGCATTACTTAACATGCGATATTCAAATAACTTAAATTCATTTTCAAAACTAAACAAACTACAGTTCAAAATTTCTAGTTTCTTTGGCGGCATCCACAACTTTCTTCTTGGGCTTCCTTGTAAAATGGACATCCAAAATTCTTAACAGAAGAGGTAATTATCCCTTTGATACCTATTTAATGTACAAAATAAGCCAAATTCTCATGTTACATTTAAAAAGTTAACGATTACAGATTCCTTCCTCTTTAAAGTTTTTGCAAAGGTTGCTAAGGCAGCTTTCAAACTGAACTTCACACTCGGTTTTTGATTTGTTACAAGTTCCGTAGCAGATATCATGCGCATTGCAACACTCGATTGTTTTATTGGTCATGACCGGGTTCAGAATTTCCTGTTGATTGCAAAAGTTGTCAATTTGAACCAACTTTTAAATTAACAACCCCAAAATAGCTAAATACGCAAGCAATCCACTGCTTGACCCTTTACACCTTTTTCGTCATCAGAATATACAGTGTTTCGATTCTTGCGCTTTTTAGGCATTTCTTGCACTGGGAAGCAAGAAAGTGCAGAAAATAGCGCCATCTAGCGGACTGCCGTATGTACTATATAGCAGGCCGCTAGGTGGCGCTAGTTCCTTGCATTTCATGCACTGCATGAATTGATTTTACTTGCAAGAAACCACTTTCTTGCAGTAGTTTCTTGCAATTGATTATTTGCTGAGAATATCTAGGACAAGCATTTTTAAATTTCTCTAAAAAAATTCTTTCTGCAGTTTTAAAAGTTTTATAAAAAACCTAAATTACAGTTTTCGACATCTACAACATGACGATTACCATAATTCTGACCTAGAACTTTTGTTATTTCTGATAGTTTTTCGAAAGCTTATTCTAGCGCGATTACTGACAGACAATGTGAAACAACAAAGACAAAATTTTAGTTACTTACAGCAAGAAATCCTCCCCCACATCCATTTATGGTTGGTGGTTTTGCCAATGGAAATTTCTCCATTCCGGCTCCTTCACACCAACTACATTTGCAATTTCTAAGACTTTCCTTATAGATTTCATAACAGGATGTAAAACAGTCTACCAAATAACAAATTAGTTTGATCCTTCTTATAAGTTATTCTCAGCCTTGTTATTAGAGTTTTAACCTGTATTAAAACAAAATCCGTAGCAGAGTATGCTTTTACCGACGGCTTCCCAGAAACACTTTGTGAAAATTGACCATTCTTCATCTGTTAAATAAAGTTTGTGTAAAAAGATCTTAAATTATTTCGAAAAACAGGGTGAAAGAAACCTCCTTAAATTACCTAATTCGTCTTCCAGGCTTAAGCCACTTGCGGCCAGTGTGCAACAAAAAAGGAGGACGACAAATTTCATCTTTTGGCTTATCTGTATTTGAGCTATTAGTCTTCAGCTTATCTTATTTTGGAGTAAAGTTAAACCCTCTAGTTACATATATTTATATAAATTTGGCAATTTAATTATTTTAATTTATACGCAGGCTGAATCATAACACATCTGTCAACCATTCTTCAAGTTGGGATCCAAATTAAAGTTTAGGATTAATTATAAACGCCCAAAGTCTGGGAATTTACATCAAAATGAAATTCTTGAAACCCTTCATGATCTGATAAAGGTTCGACGCTATTTCATAATTACTGACCAGGATTTGGTTTAATGATTTTAAAACTGATTTAATATCTGTTCCGGCTTCAACGGTTATAAACAATCCAGTATTTTGCAGTTCGAGCTAATGTTAAAATATACATATTTGCGCTTAATAAACACCTTAGCTTACTATTGAAATATGTTGCCAAATCATAATTCACTTTGCTGGGACAATTTTACTAAAAATAAAATATCTTGTTTTATATTTATTTTAACTTTATTCCCGGTAATTAATGAAAGAAATGTAATTAAGCCCAATACAAACTTCTGGTGTAATTATTCACTTGTATTTTGACAAAAAAGTATTAATGTAGCAAAAAATTAGCTAAATTTTGTTTAACTGGACATTATTGAGCTAAAAAAAAATTTACTTGTTTTAAATTTACCTTTTTGGACAACACCTCATATTCAAAATATCTAATTTTTCATAGATTTTGGCATGCATCCAAAATATCATTGGATTCTAAAACTTTGGTCAAAAGTAATAGTGTTGACAAACAGACAGACAGACATACAATACATTCCCATATTATACATTATCCCTCCATCTTTAGGAATAGGAATTTAAATAAAAGTAACTAACTAGCCACAAACTTTTTTGTCTTTTATATTTAAAAAGATTGGCAAAATTCGAAAATAAATATCACATCTCATAAAAATGCATCTCCTTCTTTTGCAAATCTTGGAGAAAGTACAGGGATAGCAAATTACATTGCATTTAAAAACGCTTGTTTAAACCCAAAACAGTGCAGTATTGGAAAATATAACCTTTCATATTCATTACCCCAAAAAATGATTTATTCGTTTTATTTTTATTTTGGGGCAAGCTGATAAGATCCTTGCTAATAAATCTTTGTTTAGCCCAAATTTTATACTTGGCCAAAACTTTGTGGTTTAATACTTTAATTCTTGACCCGAATGCTAAGCCTTGGCAGGGGAAGTGGACCCATTCGGGTTTTCTCCTCCAAATTATCGATTTTCCTCCCACTTTCTTATGCCAAAATCCCACAATCCGCATCGGCCCCGATCACTTTCCCTCCCCTTCAAGACCCAACACTTTCTCCTCATCTGCAATTTATTATTCCGCAACATTTTATATAAATTCTATTACTTGCTCAAAATTCAAATTTAATTGCTCAAATCATACCTAATATTTTATCTTGTGGTTTGTGGTACTTGCTAATTGTATTTTACCTTTCAAAACTCGAAAATTTTGACTTGAATTAAATTTTCTGTGATAATGTTGCTGCAGTTGCATTCATTTGTATTTTGTATTTTAATTACAATCGTGTCTTCGTCGTGCCCAAAGAATGGAAGCTGTGGTTTTAAAGAGGCCGGGGATTTATCCGATAAATTGCTATTTGAGCAAGGTAAGTAACGTACTTATCTTTAGAAGGAAAATGATAAGTCATTTGGACCTTTTCCTTTAACATATTTGACACTATTGTCAAAAAGGTAGCTTTAGAGATTAATCAAGATGTGAAACTTCTTAATAGTAAAATAACTCCGTCTGTCTGTCCGTTGGCTAGGTAAACTCTTGTAAAAATTGACTTAATTTTTCTATATTTTGTTTTTTGCTAAATTATGTGGTCAGGTGACATAGTCTCTTGACTTGTCCTGACATTGTAGCCTCCTCCCCCCTCCAGGTAATGGATAATGGGATTAAAGGATAAAAATGTCACAAACAAAAAATCTAGAAGACGTCATTCTTATGGGTTTTTTGGCAAGGGAAACGACGGCAAACTCAAAACCCTTTCAATTGACCCCTTGAACTTACCTCCTGATAAAAAGATCAAGAGGTGAAACAATAAAGAAATCATTACCCATTTTAATAGAGAAACCGGAGTGACATTGTTTCATCCCTTCGATACGCCCCGCCGCAATGGTTTGTTGTTTGTCATACAACCAAATTTTATTTACTGTATATTTAAAATTTCGGCGTTTCTGGCGTAATGAGAAGCTAAAAATACTTTTAAAATACTAATCTCATAAGCTATCTTTTTAAAAATTATCCCAATTTATTTATATTTATACTTCCTTAAATATTTACTTATTTAAATATTTCAGACATTGCGGACGCAATTGTGCTAAGGAAGAGAGGGATGAGTCTAGCCCCAGTGGAAGAAGTGGAAGGGGACGATGACAAGAAGCCCGATGGGGAAGGGGGACACCCTGTAGACAAGAATAGGGAATACATTTATGGCAAAGATTATGAAGATGAAGTGGCATGGGCAAAAGCCAAAAGAAAGGGAGACGCACTGCGCCCAATAAAAAGCAAAAAAGCCCAAACAAAATTTGAGAAGTAAGTAAAACTTTTTAGGCAATTTACGGATAGCATGAAATTACTTTCTTTCAAAAATATGATTTTAGCCTTTAATGTTTCATACAAATAAATATTTACATACATATACAAAAGTAAATTTATCTCTACAAGTAGAAAAGATTTAAAAAATGTTTAAACTAGTCAAAAACGAATGATAAATATCTACAACTTTAAAAATTTTTCAGGTGGTTGGAAAACACAGTTCCCGAGCCCTTCTGACCCCACACCTACTTCTACCCGGACTACAGCCACTGTGACCCTAGCCCCAACAGTCCGGGAGCCCCCCTTGACCGAAAAAAGGAGCGGGCCTGCCGACGAAAACGAAACAAAGATGTAAAACCACTGAAAACAGAAGAAGCAGAGCTGTACAAACACGCCACCCTCATTCTCAACTCCCTATCTAAAAATTATGATAGGAAAGTTCGACCAAATTATGGAGGTATTTGCAACAAAAATGATCCAAAATCCAAAATGATCCAAATAATTGTAATTATGATAAATTCTTGACAGTTGAGCCGGTTGAAGTGGGTGTAACCATGTATGTCCTTAGCATTTCATCAATTTCAGAAGTTCTCATGGTAACTAAAATTTTTATTTTTTGACGACTTTTACCCTCGAAATAACTACATTTCCAAATATTTTATGCAGGATTTTACCCTTGACTGCTACTTCCGTCAAATATGGAAGGACCCAAGGCTTTCTTACGAGAGTCCCGTTGGAATTACAACATTGGCTGTAAATGAGATTCTAAATTCTTAAAATCCAATCAGAAGTTATACAAAATTCATCATTCCTTAATTTTCAGGTTGGAGCAGAATTCCTCAACAAGATTTGGGTTCCGGACACGTTCTTTGTCAACGAGAAAACTTCTTATTTTCACACAGCCACCACTGCAAATGAATTTCTTAGGATTTCCAGTGACGGGGATATTCTTCGCTCAATGCGACTCACAGTTACAGCTTCTTGTTATATGGACCTCCGCCACTTTCCTATGGATGCTCAGCTTTGCAATGTTGAAATTGAGTCGTGTATGTAGCAAATATTCAGCTTATTTAGAAAATTACAGGGTTTTCTTTGAAATAATCCGGGCTGGATGAAATAGTGGACGAAAAAGCCTAAAATCAAGTTTCATCAGCAAAATTAACAAAATGGATGAACAGAAGAAAGTGGATTTTTCGGCAAAGTCTAACAAGTTCTTCAATTATCGGTTTTTTATTGATCTAATTTCATATTCTTCATACAATTCTGAACAATTTAATGTGTAAAATGATCAAATTAAAGTTTAGAAAACTCATTTTAAGATATAAGAATTCTCAAATCTTCTTAAAGTTAAACAAAATATTCAAATCAAAATGCCCAGAAATTCATTGAGAAAATCAAAGTTGTGATAATAGTTTTAACTTTTCACAAATTTTAAACGATTTCAGTTTTACCATAACTAAATAGATGAGAACGATTTCGTCCATTTTCGACTGTTTTATCTACTTTCATCCAATTTTCCGGACGAATTTATTTCATAAGTCCAAAACGAAACCCTGGTTACTAATTAAACACAATTTAATTCCTTATCTGATTTCAGATGGCTATTCAATGTCAGATATTCGCTACAAATGGGCGAGGGGTCCGACGTCTGTAGGCGTTTCAAACAAAGTCTCCCTTCCCCAATTCAAAGTCCTAGGCTTCAGACAGAAGGCCAGTGAGATTTCCCTCCTTTCTGGAAACTACTCAAGACTTTCTTGCGAAATCCAATTTGTCCGTTCTACGGGCTACTACCTGATCCAAGTCTATATCCCATCTACCCTAATTGTCATCATGTCTTGGGTCTCTTTTTGGCTTAATAGAGTCGCCACACCTGCCCGAGTCCAGCTCGGAATTTCTACGGTAAAAATTACTCTAATTTAAGCTTTAAACTAAATCTAATACTACTTTTTCAGGTGCTTACCATGACAACACTAATGAGTTCTACGAATAAAGAGCTGCCAAAAGTGAGCTATGTAAAGTCCATTGATATATTTCTTGGCACATGCTTCGTCCTCGTTTTTGCAGCGTTGATAGGTAACCATGGATATACACGATGACACATAACTGTGACTAAAATGTATTTGTAACATTTTTTTTAGAATATGCGACAGTGGGCTATCTCGCAAAACGGATTCAGATGAGGAAGAAACATTTTGCAGATCTTCAAAAAATGGCGAAGGAGCTTCAAACAAAGAGGGAGGAAGAGGCTAAAGTTTCGGAGGAGGCGGATGAGGCAATTCGCCAATTCCATATGAGGAATACACAATCCCCTTATCCTCATTATTCCAAGACGGCTAGTTCCGTCCAAAATTATCCCCCTTACCAGCAGGTTCACTCAAGGTGGGGCACTATCCTGTTTTTTTATATTTAATCAGGGTAAAGGGCGAATTTTGTTAGGAAAATTAGGGGACTATTTGAGCCTGGATCACAGACTTGATCCTGGTGTCGGAATTTTTTAAATATTATTATATTTGTTTTAAAGACCATCAATATTATGCTAAAAAATAAGTTTTTATAAATTCCGATACGAGGGTCAACAATGTGATCCGAGCTCAAATATTTATTATTTAGAAGTGCAAGATTTTTTGATTCAGATTGACACCAAGGCATTACAATAACTTTAAAACTTGCAAAGTCTCTCTATTAACCAGCAAAACGCCGCTGTTGACGATTTTATTCAATCGTTAATTCTAACCACTTCTTGAAACCCAAAAAATGAAATTATCACGTTTTATGGCATTTGCAAAAATTGGATTCGCTTCCATTAAAATTGTCTCCCTAAATACAATCATTTACATAATCAAATGTTAATTTTTTAAAAATACAGGGTCAAACAGATCTTTTGATCAAACTCAGCAACGAATTTCCCTTGGTTTCATGGTTCCCTTGATCGAAAGATCTGCGTGACCCTGTATTTTATCCAAATTTGTTGTTTTATGATCCTCAGGTCTATTGGGAGGGATCTTTACCGAGGGGAGTTTGATGATATAAGATCATTGCCTGGAACATTGAGCAGATCACGAGGCCCCCGTGGCCCAGAATATTGGCAGACCCGAGATCAGATTCGGAAAGAAGAAAAGATAAGGGAACAGCAGGTTGAAGATTTGGAGAAAACCCTTCGGAAAATTCGCGTTTATGTAGAATCTAACCAAATTTGTGGAATTGCACCTTCAGATATTGATAAGTAAGTTAAAGCTTACAAAAATATGAAAAAAAAACAAATAAAATATATAAAATTTCAGGTACAGCCGCGTCATTTTCCCCGTCTGTTTTGCCTGCTTCCACCTCGGCTACTGGATAGTTTATATGCACATTTCTAAAGTAGATATTGGAGACTTGACCTTAGTACATGATTAGTACACATTGTTAATGCTAAATTGCAAAACACGGATTCTAATGCTAAAATTAAAAGACATTCTAATAGCAAATTGTAAGTGATTAGTTATAAAAATTAGAATAAAAAATCACCTCTTTTTGACGGATGGTGCTTATCGTATTTTTTGAAACTATTACATAGTTATAGATATGAAGATGAATTAGACGTCTAAACTTTTTAACTCTTCATTTTTATTGCCATTTCTAGATTATAATGCTCTAAAACTCAAAAGCTAAGTTAAAGTACATTTATACATAATTTATAAAGAAAATTTGACAGCTTAAATTTGAGAACTTGACATTATTAAATGGCATTTATTCGATTTCTAGGCTTTAAATATTTAATTGCTTTTATGTTGCTTAAATTTATCCTCGCCTTCTTTATCAAATTATCAGTTACTTCTGTGTCAGAAATGAAAGCAATAATATTTTTAATTTATTTATTGCTTTGCAAAATGAAAATAAGAAAAAAGTACAGCTTTTATTTTATTAAGTTAGCCTTCAGGTTGTTCATTTTATACAAAGTTCAAAAATGCAGGAATTTACATATTTAGGTATTGCTCAAAATTTCAAGGTTTTAAAATAAACAGCTTTAGTATCAAATTGATTTGGGACCGTTTTCTCAATTTGCAACATCTTTTTTACTATGCACTTTCCCAAATTTTTATTACCTTTGAGCCTTCCATGTGATAACATGTTTTATAATTATTTGCACATCCTTCATTATAATTTGCTCTTCATAAATCCTATTTTCAAGTCATAAAGCATCAATTAAGAGCTATACACCATCAACATCCTCACAATATGACGGATACAAAACCCGATATAAACCAAAGGGGTTGTGGCCCCAATAAAACTATTTCCAAATCTTATTTTTATCGGAGCCGTAGCCCTCAATCGTTTCCTAACTAATTTATCCCCACATGTTTTAAGCCCGTTGTTCAAAAACCTTTGGGAACTTTTCCCCGCCATCCCGCCCAACGTTGTGAGTGCAAAACTTGCAATTAAAGCATCCACCACGCAAACAAACATTATTGTCCATTGTGCAGCGGGAATGTTCAAATTTTTGGATAATATTGCAAAACTTCCAAAAATAATTGCCCCCGCCAACAGCGCCAATGAGAGTGGTAGCGTTAGGCCTCTGTAGCAAACGTTGAATTGAGAAGAAATTATTTTGATGGAGTTATATTCTGCCAACAATTCTCCCAGATTTTGATCTTTTTTGGAGTTTAGTGCCTTAACATATCCGTTTATTCCTGAGAGGGAGCTGACGAAGAGGGAGCCGGGGGTAAATCCTCCAGGGATTATTATTTGGGATAATAGTTCAAATTGTATGATTACCAGTAAGATATTTACCCAGATGTTTGAAAATGGGACGAGTGAGCCGAAAAATGGAGGAAATGTTGGATATAAAAGTAAAATTATGGCTAAAGAAATGGGGACTAATAATATTCCCAATCCTTGGTTGAAGAGAAACAGTTTTAGAAATAGGTTCCATTTGCAAAGGAATGAATCTGGAAAAAAATGGAGTGTTTATTTTAAGAAAAAAATCATTTTTTCAATTTAAATTTTTTTGTAATTTTAATCCAATAATTAAAGATTAGTTAGAATTTTTTTGATAATAATTTTTTTGTGATAAACTGTAAAATATCCGTATAACGTTTTTAATTCGGACGTTTCAAATAAATTTAACATACCATGTTTGCAATATTTTGTAAAAAATTTTTGAACTGTTCTTTAGAGTTCCATTTAAATAACAGAATTTTACCTGAACATTCCCAACCCTTTTCATATACTATCTGCATATTTAACAAGGAAACAAAACCATCAACTTGATCATACAACGGATATTGAATACCCATCACAATAATAGACAGATAAGAAAACATCCCTATGATAATCTTATCCTCTCCTTTAACCCTCGAATCCGCTAGATAAAAGGAACCATGAAGGGCTAAGAATAATGCGTAGCAACGCGCCATAATTAAAACTAACTTGGGAACTCTTTTTATTTCAAATTTGCAATTTTTTAATCTCAGTGGCCACCAAGTAAATTTGGAAAATTTTGAAAGCTGATAGCCAACTATTGGAAGCACAGCCGTAACTATCATTTTAAAATAATTTTAGGAAACTTTGTATTTAAAACCCAATATGTTCCCTTTTTTACAAGTGCTGCAAAGACTGGAGGCAACGAGTAATTGAAATTGATAAAGTTTAAGCGTCATTCCACTTTAATAAATCTTAAATTTAAACTTAATCCTCAATAATTAATGTAATCGTTTCGTAAGCTCAGCAAAGTGAAAACATATCATTTATTCATGATAACATCATTTGCTTGATGTTATAAAAGCGTCCATAAGAATCTAGATATAACGATTATACACGTGCTAATTAATATTAAATGAAGCATTTGGGATTATTTGATTTAATGACAACTGCCGATATTATCCACATATAATCCGAGTTGTCATTTTATTTAACGTGGAAAATCTTTTAAATATTTAATTACTTTTGAGTTGTATAAATTCAACTTCATGCTGCTTATCAAAATCAATGGCATCCAATAAGACGTTAACATATTATAATGTGCTTAAGTTAGAATTTATTTAAGAACATATTAGCTTATGATATTGATTTCGCTTCATCATTTCTTCTAGCCTGTTTCTGTATTTATTAATGAGGAAAAAATGCACTTAATTATTTCAACTGGGATCTGGTCAATTTTAAAATCGGAAGTTAAAGTTAACTGAGTCATACTAAATAAAATTTTGGATTGTTCTTATTTAGCCCCTCATTCTTTTGATCAATCAAAGTTTCTATCTTTATTGTGCATTTTTGTTTGTTTTTTTAAGGTCAATATCAAAACGAGGAATTTGAAAATTTGAACTACAAAACTAGTTGAAATAAATGCTGAATAACTGTTCAAAATTCTTGGTGTCATTTGAGCAATTTGGATTAAAAAGTTTTTTTTTCGTCGGATTCACATAATTCTTAAACAACGTTTAAATTTAATGCTAAATAGTTAATATAATCGTTTTGTAAGCGGAGCAAAGTGAAAACATTAATTATTCAATAATATCCTTTGCTTGAGTTTTCGGTTTTATAAAACGGTGCATAACTATCTATGTATAACGGCTTCACACTTGCTAATTAATATTAAATGCAGCATAGAGAATTGTTTGATTTGTTTACAAGCGTGGACATATGTAATCTAAGTTGTCAGTTTAGTGAACGAGGCACGACATTGAATATTTATTTATTTTGAGTGGCATAAATTCCACTTTATGCTGTCAATCATTGATAATTTGTCTTATGAACCAAATAATAAATTGGAATTTGTTAGCTTTTCAAAAAGGATGATTTATGACATTGAGTTCACGTTAACAATTCGTTTAGCCGATTTCTGTATTAACAAGGAAAAATGCATTTAATTTAGATTAAAAGAAATTGCAATTAAGACAATTTACTAATTTTAGTTACAAGCGTTTACACGATTTAATAAAAGTAACTTATTTCGCATCATAAGTATCAAGGGGATCCCGATTGGGCATGTATGTGTTCTTAATGGTGAGTAAAATTATTGGGGTCATTGTTTGTAACTTGTTTAGGTTTAACACAGTGTTCCATAATCAAACTGTAATCAAAGCCCAAACAAATAAATTATTTTTGGTATATTTACATTTAAGGTTTATTGTTAAGAATAAAACAGAAAGACATTTTATTTAATTAACAATTTAAACATTTGCAGCTCAACTTTCGCAGAGGGTTGCAAAATTCAAAGTACAATCCTCATCGTTCATTATATGATGCTCATCTCGAGCACCAGGAAACACTTTTCGAAGGCTCACACAATCTTCATTTCCTGCATTATCAGGTTGACCATTCCCAACAGGATAAAATAATGTGACAGGATTCCCTGTGGCTGCCCAAACAAATCGCCCTTCCGTCGTAATATCGTTTCCCCCCGTCCAGTAATTTGTCGCATCCGACAAACCTATGGATTGAAACTTGTAATAATTACAAACTCTTTAAATACTCAACAAATTGTTTTTTTTGTTTTTACATATATTTATGTATATACAAGTAATTAATAATAAAAAAATGGCGCGGAAGTAGGCCCTTACAGTCCACTTTTTTACAACTCTCACTTAAATTTTAATTTTATTAATAGTTAAGTTGAGGGTAAAGCCTCTAAACCACACCCACACTTTACTAACACTCACAATTAACTTACTAATTAAAAAAATCCATCAACATCCTGGATTTTCGGAAATTTTCCGTTTTGTAAGTTACTTTGTTTTTTTATATACTTTATCGCGATAACTCTGTGTAAACTTTTCCACCGTACACCCAGTGTACCTGTACACCAGAGATTTATCGCGATAAC
>JAQIXN010002229.1:0-12635 GCA_034698145.1 Proisotoma minuta
GGGATGGGGACGATCTGCTGATGCTAAAGAGGCCCTTCAGAGGAAAACGGACCAACTAACGGCACAAATTTTGCCAAAGTTGTAAATGTTGGCAGGTAAAGTTCAAGCTAGTAATGGATTAATTTGCATATCCGTCTGAGACTGAGATAACCCCAACGTTTTGATATATCGATCAGCCATATAAGAGGAGATCAAATGTCAAACCTTCAATAAATCTCGTCCAGATCGATGCTTTTATTTTGCTCACAGAATGACGAGAATTGTACTAATGACATGTTTGACTTTACAGAAACGGTCTCATCGTTTGACCCCTGACCTTTCACTTTGAACTCCGACGGCTGACGGAATCTTGACTTTGACTGTCTTTAGATCTAAAATTTCGTGGCCAGACTGAGCAATTGACCAAATGACCACAAACTCTAAAACTCTTCAAAAATTTTGGGACTCGACTTTTTCTAGGACGAACTATTAACTATGAACTATTAATTGTTTTTATTTAAAGCTTTAATTTATTGAATTATTATCTTTGTTGATTTTTTACTACATAAAAGAATAAAAAAGATTTCTTAAAAATGAACACAAGTCCGAGATTTAGTTTTTGCATGAAATTTTAGCTTTGTAAAACGGCAAATTGCTAAAACTAATCCAAATTAATCGTAATTATATACGGCCTACAGCTAAAATGAAAAGAGAATCTTCATTTGCGGAATTTTTGTTGGTTACGGCGCCATCTAGCGGGAAACATGTGCATTTGTTTGTAGCTAACGCCATCTAGCGGAGTAAATGCCAACTATAGATTTATCGGTTCCTCACGGCATCTACTTACCTATAATTTAAAATTTTATTATGTGGTCATAACCATGCCAGTTGTGAATTCGTGATTTCTATATCAGTTTGTTTCCTCGATATTTTAACCCAGATTAAATCCTGCGACATGAAAGTTATTGATATACAGGATGCTTCCGAGTCTATTTCAGGGCCTGAAATTCAGGCCAAGTTCAAAGCTAAGCGCTCTAGGTCATGAAACTCCAGGAAAGAGTTTAAACCATTATGAAATCCTAAACCTTCATGTTCTCAGGTTATTGCAAAGATTTTAGTAAAAACGAAGCTGAGTTTAAAAATTTAATTTGCATAGTATGATTCACACTTATTTAGCTAACTAGTGCATTTAAATTAAATATATTATGCATCCTCTGTAAAGTGAAAAAAAACGTTTCTCTTAAAATAAAATGTAGTAATAATTGTGGCGTTAAGTTTACGTAAATTCCCACTTTTATTTCGTTTTCCTGATTTTTTTAAAAAAATATTTCATTCAATTTTTAATACATTTTTATTCGTCGATGCACTTCGAATCTTATATAGATTATCAAAAGTCATAATAATCCGACAACTTCATTCCCTTTTTGTAAGTATTAACCATAAAAGGTTGTCCATTTGATTGAAACTTCGTTACTTTTGGAGGCCCCTCTCGAATTTGAATTTGGAAGTTTCCAAAATTTTGCTCTGGCTGACTTTGAAGTCGATTTCGCAAATCTTTGTTTGGAAATATACTTGGAGCCCAGTTTGGAGCCGAGAAGAAGTAAAAATCGCGATCTCTAATTACATTATTTGGGTTGTTTTGTGGTCCGTAAACTGGAAGATTGTCAATTGTTTGTTGTGGGCTTGAACTTGAAGAAGCTGGACAATCAGTCTGGACAGATCGATCCGCACAGGGGCTGAAAAAAATGCGATTTTCAATTAAGTTTCAAGCAAGCTGAGATCAGACTACGAAACAAAAAAAGCAACTAATAATGCTACAAATGAATAATAAATTGTTTTTCTTATTTTTCATATCATCATCTTTTTGCCAACTACGTATGTACGTAAACTTCAATGTGAACTTATACCATCTTAATTAAAAACTATTTTTCATTGAAACCGTATTTAAAATACGTGTTGACTTACTCAGGCTGAGATTGCAGATATAGTAAACTGTTTTTTTTTTTTTTAAATAAAGCATTCTTTAAATCTTTTGAGAACTTGAATCCTTATGATGCCTTTAATATTTTATTTTGTTCTTCATACCCTTGACTAATAGAACAAATTTAATGCCGATAATTATTTCAAAAATTGTTGAGTATAATTCAACGATCGAGTATAGATTCTTTTTGTTCCAAAGTTCCAAAATTGATGCCTTTTATTTATAGAAATTAATTTATCAAATATTTTTTTACAGTTTAAAAACAAACCAAATTTAATAACTGCATAATATTGAAATCTCACATTTAAAATTTTAAAAAATGGTTAAATGTCTTTAGGATTAGGCATTTACACTCATTATTATCCAAAAAAAACGCATCCGTAGCACCGGGGAAAGTACATAAAACAAAAAGCTTGGAGTTAGCGCAATGTGTAATATACCATCTATTCTGGGCTAAGAATACCAATGCCAAACTAAAATGCATTCATTTTTGAATTTCCATGTCCGTTTTCTTTCATTTCCAGTTCGAAGTTCGAACTTCGAACAAAGAATAAGCTTACTTTTGATGCCTCCTTAAATAAATCCCTGACGCCGGAAAATTGAGCAAGGCCAACTCTCCTACTCTTGCATAATAGCTTCCGTTGTAAGCCAAATTCCTGTTTTGAAGCTTCGCAATTTCGTTCAGTACCAAAAGTGTGAGTCCGCCTCCCAAAAGAATCAAAACGAGTCCAGCCGCAAAATTTGAAAATCCGATCCACGAAATCAATCCGTAGAGAAGAATGAGCGGAAGTCCAGCGGACAACACTTCCAAACCCGTGACAGACATTTTAAGAAATTTTCCAGAATTTTTCGGTGTGAATAAATGGAGTTTTCGGTTTGAAACTTTCAAATTGAAGATCCAATGGAAACAATTTTTTTTAGCAAAAATTGTGAATAAGTTTCCAAGTGCTAATTCAAAACGTTCGAGAGTTATCGAGAAATGGATCTCACATTTTATTAAAAATGAAGAATTCGACCTAGCCGGCCCTCCTTGTAAATTTATTTGATATGTGACCATATAAGAATCCATGCCAAGTTTCATTTTGCCAACTCGAAGCGAGAGTTATTGAGGAAACAGACAAACCCCATTCATAATATTAATTTAGCATCCCGAAAATCGTAAACGCAACAGAAAATTGAAAAAAGAAGGATTTTACATGTTGGGGTAAAAAAAACTCCTTTTTTATTATGATTAGTTGCTCTAATTTAGCAAACCGTTTCCGATCTGTATCCAAATTCTCATTGTAAACCACCAAAAATGGTCAAAATTAGGAAGAAAGTGAACAATGGCTTTAAAATGACAACTTAATTAGCTTTTACGGTATGCATACTATGCATTACAAATTAATAAAGTGTGCAGGCCAAAGCAAAGCTTGCTCTCATTTTTGTAAAAAAAATCATAAAAAAAACTCTAGAATGAAATGAATGCAGTAGTTTTTTACAATGTTTGCGAGACAGGGAAATTGATTAATGCCTAAGTTTTAAATCCCGTGTAAAATTGAAATTGTTGAGCTCAATTAGCAAAGTAAAAGCTGATACTAAATAATTCTAATTGTAATTAGGCCAGATTTTAATTTTTATTATATCAATGTGTTTTGATATTTATTAGAAATAGAATTTCTATTTCAAGTTTAAACTTTCACACAATTGTTTTCCCACGAGATAACATTTCCGCTAATTGTAGATTAATTTTTAGCTTTAATTTTAATTTAGAGTCAATAAATAAAATGTAAAAGAAATGAATTTGAAACAAAAGGGAAGATTTGATAAATAAATTATTCAGAATTATAATTTTCCGAATTTTTCTATATTTTGAAATCCTCAATGCTTTGAATTGTTGCTAAAGATAGTTATATAGGATAGCGATTAAAGAAGACTTTAGGATCACTTTCCGTATTACCGGGGTCAAATTTAAAAGGGGCATCCATTTTCTTTGAGCCTAAAGTTACATCAGCAGCAGCAAAACATGGAAATAAAAATGAGAATATTTGAAGCTGATAAAGTCTTAAATATTTTGATGTCCGCTCATGCTCAAACTAGATAAGAAAAAATCTGCATCAGCAACAAGAACTGATCAAAAAGGGAGCTTTAAACTTTAACTCATACTTATTTTTTCGGGTTCAACGACTGAAAACCATTTTGGTTGAATTTCGTTTTCATTTTCCCAAATGAAGGTCATTCTTTGCTCAAGTTCATAATCAAGAAAAAATTTCCCTTTTTTCACTAACAACAAACAAATTATAAAAACGTGGTCTGGGCATTGTTCTATTTGATATGTGTCATGTAGAGTAAAGTAACCTTTGCATTTACCTACAACTTCCGTTTCACAATTAATTGTATCAACTTGCCACATCCGTAAAACTTAAATGTAAAATGTTAAAAGGACGCTGAACTTTTAGCCTGATTTTGCTAATGCAACATAATGCTAAAAGCTAAAATTTAAACAGATGAAACAAACATCTTTATAAATAGTTTAACGGAGGAATTTGCTTTAGGTAAACTGCTCAATGTGGAAAGTTAATATCGTTTAACGTTGTTCCAATGTCAAAATTTAAACTGATTTGAAATTATCTGTCTAAATTATCTCTCTATATCGTCATATTGACGACATGTCTCTTTTGACAAAAATTAAATTGCGTAAAAATACGTTGCAAATCGTAAATCCCAAATAACTTTTAAAAAAAATTATAATTAAACTGTGTAACGATCATATATTTTCCCATTCAGTTAATATTTTTGCTAAATTTAAAAATCAATTCATCTGAATTTTTCTCACTTAACTAAAAAAGCAAAATTTAGCTTGATTTATAAAAAATAGATTAATTTTATTGAAACAACAGCAAACAAAAAATATTTTGGTTGGCCGAACTCGAAATTTAGAGATGCTTCAAAAAGATGAGCTGTGTATTTAATGTTTTTGTAAATTACTTTATCAATTATTACGCGAAGTGTAAGGGAAAGTGATTATTATATTACGTTCTTGGGTCAGTGGTCACTTAACTAAATTGTGTGAGAAAATTATGTACACAGTGAACTGTTACTTAATTGGGTGTGAAACTGAACCTTCAAAATTTCTTTTAGGCAAAATGTTTCTCAACTTTTCACTTTCGTTTGAGTAAATTCATTGTTGTCAAACTTTTTACTTGTTGGATGCACAAAAAATGGAGCATTATTAGTAATATTAATAAATTGTTTAATGATCTATATTTATTGAACATTTAAAAAAAAAGCTAAACACAAACTGAAGAAAGATGGTTACCTTTATGTTTAAAATAGCACAAAAATTTTAACATCTTTCGTCGGCATTATATTTCCCCAAATTTTTTTTTTAAAAAAGTTGAAGTAAACGTCAAAAGGCATAGAAAACAATTTTAATACTATTCCATACATCTTAATTTATAAAGCCTAAATTGAGGCTACAATGCAAAGTAACAAAATTAGACTGATTAGACTAACAATTGTCAGTCTAATTTTTAGAACAACCTTTAAGGAGAAAGATGTTTGAACATCATATTTTCCTTAAAATTCCATTTCATGTTTCCTAACAAAAAACATCTTTTGTCAACTTTCAGCTTTAACAGACACCTTGCTAAGATGACCTATCCTAAAATATTCCACAGACGTTAAACTAAAAAAATCAAAACATTTAATTTTTATTTCTTTATTTTTTGCAGTTCCCTGCAACAAAAAACAAAGGATGATTTAAAAAGTAAAACTTTTATAATTTCCACTAATTGCATACATTGTGCAGATACAATTTCCTTCCTCTTTACATAAATCTCGCTAAACTACACTCAAGCTTAAACCCATTGTTGCCAACAATGCGTAGGAGGATGTGCATTTTGTAGGTCAGGCTACAAAAGCAACGCAACTCTTCAACAATCCCTCCAGTCCAAGCTCAAGTCTGGTTGCAAAAACATCGCAAAAACATTGTTAAAACCACACCCACCGCAAACGTACAAAATGAGGCAACTACTCCCACTTTTCGCGTTTTTCTTTGTGGGGCTTGCATCTGCGGCTAAAAAACATTCTGCCCATACTCCTGTCCAGGGATACAGTCAGCCGATTACAAACGGGGGTAATTATGGTGGGGCTGTGACCCCTTCGGCTTCAGTGGGTGTGGCCGCTCCTCCCCCCGCGGGATATTCGTATTCCCAGCCAATGACAATGGCTGCATCTGAATATTACCAACCCATGGATAACGGGTACAATGCTTATGGTGAGATTGTAATTTTTTTGAAAATGGTGAAACATTTTCTTCAACCAAGTGCTTTAAAATATTTAGTAAGGTTTAGCTTTCCTTCACAAAAAGTTTGGATGATTTTAGTTATCATTATTGTCTCTTAAAAGACGAAACATCATTTTTAAGTGCAAACAATATATTTAGTTGTTTATGCACTATTTTATTTTCCCAAATTTCCAAGTCAGGGAAAACTAATTTAAAAATTTCTGAGTTGTTGACTTGTCGAACATCTGAGCTAGCGTTATTTGCACTGTATCATGACGTAATTTTTTTTTTAAAAGTTGGAATGTCTTATGTCAAATTAGATTTTGGTTTAATGTTATGGTTTATGATTAGATTTTATTGTTTATAAAAATCCAATACTTGTTTATATTTACCTATATACAAAATTGTTGATGCTTTAATATTTGTCAATTCAAAACTTTTGTTCCTCAAGATTTGATTTACAAAAAACAATTTATTTTTAATTAAAAATTCCAGGTCGTCAAGCCCCATATTACGAACCAATTCCTCAAGCATCAGGTCATTACCCCATAAAACGGGGTCACGGCTGGGGTCACGGTCACGGAGGTCATGAACTTTCCTCCATCTTCTGGGCCATCCCTCTGATCCTTATTCCATTACTCTTGTGCTGGCCTTGGTTCGTTTATGCTGCTTCCCATCATCATCACCCGATAGTGTATGCTGCCCCGGGATGGAAGCGCTCTTCAGACGGAAGCGCGCCAACTTTGAAAGAGGCCGTTGAAGAACTGTCCGAGAAAATCCTGCCTAAACTTAAGGATTAGGTTTAAGATTAAGAAAAGGTAACTTGTAAACTGATGTAGAGATGTAGCGGAGAATTGAGATGGCATTTGACCTGTGACCCGAACTATTGCATCTGAGACAACTTTAATCAGTGATTGAGTAACAATTCTCTTTTAACAGACAGACATACAGATCAGCTTTAGGTTTAGACACAATTTGAAAAGCAACTTTTGTACTTTAGACAACTTTCGTTCCAGGTGACGATATCTGTTGTCCAAGTTTCTTTTTACTGTAATTTAACCTCACAAAGTAAGACAGGGATACATAATACAGATAGACAAGCCGTTTGGATTATGACTTTTTTGCTGTTCTAAATTAATAACAAAAACAAAACTAATGAAACGTGAGACGCCCGAATGACAGATGGAAAAATTATTGCCATAAATAAACTCCACTACATCCAAAGATCTCAAATCCCAAAAATTCGAATCTCAACTTCTAGTCTATTTGCAGATGACCTGGCTGACCTTGACGTGACGTGACTTGACGTGACGATTATTAGTGCGTGAGACTGAGCTGTGTGACCGTGAACTTGACTCTACAAAAAACTCCTAACAAAATTACGACTATTCTAAATTAATAATTTATTTTTTACCATAAGAAAAAAGTAGTGCGTTTCACAAATTAAATTAAAGGGTCCAAATATTTTACGCTTATGCCCTAAAATCTTCATCTTCTAATTTTTTGTCTAAAATTTCAAGTGTGTTCAATGTGTGAGAAATAGCAGAGAATAAAAGCTGTGAAATTTTTTTCTAAGTATTTAATTGGATTAAGATCTTGCAAGTTCTTGGTCATAACTCATATTTTCTAGCAAAAAAGCAAAAACAGTAAAAAGTAGGTCGACTGATGGCCATGCTCATACTAATTAATCCGCCCACAGCTTTTTATGATTTTGACTATGAATCATACGCTTAAGGAATGTGTAGAAAAGTGGAAAATTTATGATATGAATCAGGATGTAACAATGTAATGAGGGGAAACAATAAAAGCGTAAAGTTTCAGTTCACTTTCGCTCAAGATGAAAATATTTGAAACTAAATTGTTTTTAAGTTTTGGGTTTGAGATTTTAATGCTTTGTGGAAATATGATGATTATGATTTTAGTTACAAAATTGCCATCTTCGCGAATAACATTATTTGATCATTTTTAGAATTTTTAAAGCTATTTATAAGTGTCAGATTAGTTTCCTAAAAATTGACATTGCCCACAGATCTAGATATATACATTGCCTTAAGCATTTTGCATTGCCGACATGGACCGTTACAATCTTGATGCTTAATAACCATCCAAATTTTTTTTTTTTAAACGGAGTACCAGTTCCACAAAAATTAATATTAATAAAAAATAAAATCATGATATTTATACACTTTCTGCAAAGAGCAACCTGGCCTTGAACTTGGACTTGCCAATAATGTAATGTCAGTCCAGTAATTGATACAAAGTAATTTGCAAAAATCAACATATGGATCCATAGACACACTAGTTTCACCATTTCGAAATCAATTAAAATGCAAAGTAATTAAATAAACTTTAAATTTTCCAACTCTCTAATTAAAATGTCAGACTTTTTCCGAGCAACAAAAGAAGCGATTACATCCGTTCCTGGAAATGTGTGGGGTGAAATTGGCGTTCGATTTGGACTTTTTATAATTTTCATGTGAGTTTAAATAATTAGCGGTATATTTTGAATAATTATGAATAATTCCAAAGGATTTTGGAAACTGCTGATATTTCCCCATACGTTCGAGTGATTCGGCCAGAAGAAGCTTGGCTTTATAAATATCCGGCTTCCACTCCTGGAATTGTTTCCTCAAAAACTCTTGCTGTAAGTTTTAACATTTTTCAAGTTTCAAAAACCTTGAAGGTACAAATCTTGATGCAAGGTGATTGGTGCAAAGCTTTTTAACTGGCATCAGGTTTTTGCAAAGTTTAAAATACAGACAATTTTAAAGTCCAAGTTTTATTTTTTTGAAAAATAATCTCTATTAGATTAGTAAAAAGATGTAATAATCTAGATATTTTCAGTAGACAAATTACAAGTACGAATTCAATTCTTATGCTTTGTTATATTGGACTAGTTGACAGGGTTGTTTTGCTTAAATTGTAAAACCCACAACTAAACTTGGCTTTGGAACATTTAATCATCTTGGTTTATATTATCCCACTAATATTTTATAAAAACTTAAAGGCCTGTAACTATTACTACAGCTTTTAAATTCTTTCTCAATTCATTTTCAAATATTCAAACGGCGTCGTAAATTATTTTAAATAAATTTCAGGCATTAATGATCTTAGCTTGTTTAGCGGTAATTCTCATCGCCTATGGAGTCCACCGAGAGACCAAACCTGGACTTATGGCCCTTTTAGTCCCTTCATTAGCCATCCCGTTAACAGGCGTCTTAACAAATGTCCTCAAGATTACTGTCGGTAAGTATAGTATTCTTAGCAAAAGCAACTAATAGCATAATGCTAAATTACTTTTAATTTTATTACACTTCTTGAAAATTAGTTAACACAGTTAAAACAAATAAATCTCATCAAGCTCCTTTCCAGAAGGCAAAGTCCCAAATATTGAAGCAGCATTGCCACGTTGAATGGATATTGAGAGTCTTTCTATTAGAAAGCTGGTTGATCTCTTCTCTCCGGTCACCAATTTGATCCGCTCTCCAATAGCTTTGATGAATTGTAGACCCTGTATACCCCATACCCCTGAGGTCTCCAGTGACACGGGAACAAAATGAAATCGATCTAGCAAAAATGCATATTTTTTGTTTTTCTCATCCTCTCCAGCTTTAGCTGCAAATCCTGGTGTTGTACTGGTTTGAGAAATATAGCTTGGAGCGAAGGAATCACGACATGTAAAGTCCCACACGAGTGACTTTCCCTTAGACCACGGGACCAAAGTTAAACCATCAGGGCGCTTTCCATCTTGACGAGAACACCCGGCAGGTTCACGAATGTTAGGCACTTCGGCAGTTTTTAGTGCCCTGCTAATAACGTCATTGGCCGATTCATGTCTAGATCTCCGTCCAGCACTCTTTTTGCAATGCAAACCATGATGGCCAAGTGAAGAAACTTCCGCTCCACAAGGGCACACGTGGGACTGACAAACTTCACAACCCAGGCGAATAGCGACAGAAACCCGGAATGATTCGTTTGACAGATGTGTACCCAATTGAGGGGACGGAAGAGCATTAAGCCATGCACCAGAATGTTCTTGGGAGGCAGCAAGTAGGCGAGCTGAAGTGATGGGAGTTGAAGCAGAATCGATGAGATTTTTAAGGGAGGAAAATACAAGAGGGGTTTCCCAAGTTTTTTGAGAATTACTTAATTGGGGTGTTGCTAGTTTTTTCTTGATTTTTTGATTAAGCCACTTAGCCGAATTTGCAAATTATTCCATCATTTAAAAATACGAAAAAGAACATTAAAATGTGGATTTCTTATAATGAAAAAAATATGATTTTCTGCTTAAGAGTAAAAACGATTTTTACTCGATAATTGAATAGCAATTCGACATAAAAATTTAACCCGCTGTATTTTAGGTCGTCCGCGCCCAGATTTTTTTTCTCGCTGCCATGGAGCTGACTACGGATCGTATTCGGATGCCAAAAGATGTACAGGGGACCCAAAAAGAATTAGGGATGGAAGAAAAAGTTTTCCCAGCGGTCATTCTTCTCGTAAGTATTACGTATACGCTGTCATAAAAGTTTTAAAAAAAATGGGTTTCAAGTTACTAAAAATTTGAGAAAGAAAAAATCGTTTGACATTACTTTTGGACATTACTTTTGGATACACTAATTATAGAAAAATGAAAGGGCCAAAATTAAAAAAACAATCTAACTTTGGGTACCCGATAAATTAAACTTTCTTTACGGTCGTCGAACTCATGCAATTGTACACTGCTGGCCAAATGGAAAATCCCTATTGAAAATTAACATCAGCGAACATTGTGACATATGGACATATCAATTTCACTGGCATTGATATGTCCAAATGACAAACCTTGAAATTTTTGACATGGAGTCTTGTTCGGAAAATAATTTAAAAAATATTTTAGGGATAATTCCATGTCATAATTATCCAGCTGACAAAAAGCTTCATTTGTGAAGAAAAGTTTCATTTTAGAAATGACATCTATGTAATTCAAAAGATAATTTCAAGCAAGTAATATTTTGACTTTGTCGCAAATTCAGGAGCCAAAAATGCCAACTCCACAATTTCTTAGCAAGAGTTTCATAATTTAACAAGTTTCTCCATTATCACAATGCTTTACCAAGAGTTTTTTTTGTCTAATATATACTGGGTTTAGGTAATTTAAAGATCTTTCTAATTTCAGTGAGTTTCTGTGCCCTGGGTTTCGTATCTTTTTACCTAGCTGCTCAACTCGGAACTTTTTCCCGGGGGCGTGGTTCTTCAGGTCAGGGCTGGCGTCTGATCCTCACCATCCTCCCAATTTTCGTGGCCACCCTTGTCGCAGTTAGTCGATTTTGTGACTATCACCATCACTGGCAAGGTAAGAGGTCAACTTTTGACAACTGGATTTCAGCTAAATATTTGTTGTGGCTGTATTCTATGTCTGGTCAAACAAAATGGTTTGATGTGTCTAAAATGAGCATTTTTAGTCATTTAATAAAATCAGCCTTCCGTCTGTCTAATTTCTGAATTAAAACAAAAACTGCTTGACATGGGTAAACGGAATTTAATTACACCTATTTCTTATTTTGCAGATGTGACTGTGGGCTCGCTTCTTGGATTTTCAATCATGGTCCTCATTTATCGTCAATACTTTCCGAGTTTGATGGATGAAAAATGCGCTGTTCCTTATCCATTGACTTCTGAACCAAACTCAGGGACCTTAAAAGGGAACTACCAGCCACTCGACCAAGTTTCTAGTCAATAAAATAAAAGCAAACTGATCTTGTTATTGAAATAACTGTTCGAACAGTCAATAAGAATTTGTGCTGTGCTGATGGAGTTTGCCATTTTAAAATCATTAAAACACCAAAAACTTATTTTTTATAGATATGTATTAATAATTTAAACTCCAAGATATCAAAAGATACAAAAATAAGACGTAGCATACAGAGGGTGGGTCACTTATTTGGAACCAATTTTAACAATTTTTATTACCTATTAATTGGCCTTTTTTTGATAAGTGACTAGTTTGGTATGATAGCCCTAGTTCTTAACTACACGATTGCATAATTTTTTTCAAGTTAAAAAATTCGATCGCCTATAGGTTGGGGTAAAATTGTTGGACTACTCATTTATAGTTTTCCAAAGGCCATTGAATTTTGATGTTTTTGGTTGAAAGAGTCTTTGTTTTCCAAAGCCTTTTTAAAAAATGTCCAAAGGGGCTATGTGGGGGGATTATACATGTATCAATTTATGCAAAACTAATTTTTAGCTAAAATTTTCTTATACGGTATAGGCCTACTGTCTAGTTTTCCTAGCCGTGTCGACTGGTTCTTTGTCATGGCTTATCAAAAACTTTCTCCCCTTCCCATGAGATAAGTTTTGGATATTTTTTCGAACCAATGGTACCAAAACATCCACAATGAACCGCTCTTCAATAATATTAACATTCGA